>JAOTRH010196485.1:0-11421 GCA_034768845.1 Heliamphora exappendiculata | reverse complement strand
AATTCTACTGTTGATTATATAATAAAATAAGAACAATCATTTCCAATGAGTGAACAACCAGCATTTAAAGAAATGATCCTTCCTGGGGTTCCCTTCCTTGTGTCTGATCTAAATTGGATGCTAGATCTTGCAAGATTCGTGCTAGGCTTGGGACGTCTACTTCCTCTTTGGTTTCATTTACTCTCAATGGGCTCTCGTAATTCTATCTTTGTTTAGCCAACTCTAAAGAAAAGAAAAGGAAAAAGGGGTCAGAGAATTGTTTGCTAAAATTGGTTCTACTTTTAAGGTGAAAACATGACACTCAATATTCATATTAGCATGAAAAGTTTTATTCAATGAGATTCTATTGTTCTTCACCATAGATTGTCATAGCAGGGCTACCATTCTGGGTTTTATATGAATTTCTATTATAGTATTCCGGGTCTCACTTCATTGACTAGCAAAGATCTATTCCAACCAATAAATTTCTTTTTTGTTTCTATTCCGTATACTGATAATCTCGCAGTGTTGCTTACACATAAAACCTCATATGGTGGCAAAGGCTAGTTAGAAGCTTGTTATCGTAAGCGACTTTGGCTGAAAATAAGGATTTCCTTCAATCTCCTTTATGCCTACTCTTAACATACGTTTGATGGTTCAGAACTGGGTGTTTAGACTATTAGGCGAGATGCGGGTCTTATTTAGATATAGTAAAGAACTTTCGTTGGTATAAAATTTCACGAGTATACTTTTTGCTTATAGCTACCTATGCGTCGTGAGGTTTAACCAATGGAAAGCGGGCTGCCTTAGTAAGGTAATTTATTACAACCCGAATGTTATCATACTCTTGAGGCGATCTTTGAAAAATCCTAACGATAAAGTCCATAATCAAATGCTTTCCAACCTTTCCAAGTGATGTACCATTTCTCTTAGCTTCCATTGTTTGTCCTTCATGTGTTGGTATGCAGGGTTTGGATGTCTCTTCCAATGACTTGATCATTTTTCTCCGGTTGTTGGTCACTCTAGGACAATTGAATTGTGAAAAAAGGTACGTCTGAGGCGAATATCGAGTCGCATGATCCATTGTGGTTTGATAGTAAACTCTCCATCTAGCTCCTGATGCTCAAATCGTTGTCAGAAATTTTCCATTGAAAGTGGGGATGGCCAGATTCAGATACTATCATTTTGGTGGGAAAAGTTGACGTGAATATTGATACGTACAGATATTCTTTCGTTACTTGCATACTAAGGGTTCCCCAAGCTTGAGGTTGCCTCTTGCTTTTTGCTTCTCTATCGTCGGCATGAATCTTTTGCTTTCTGGTTCGTTGGTGTGTGGGTCCACTGTAAACTAGCCTGGGGAAAGTCTAAATTTGGCTATACGGTGGCATTGTGAGTCCCTTGGTGTGAAGCTATTGTTCCTAACTATAGGTGACTGGTGGCATAGTTCTACTTGTCGGGTCCTTTGAAAAGACGTAGTTAGTTGAGTAAATCCTTTACTTAACCATTCCTATAGTCGGGGATCTCGATCTTCAAAACTTCATTAAACGCGGACGTTAACGATACTTTGAGTCGTAATGTTGAGGAAAAGTTGTGCTATGATTTGAAACGGTGTTAAGAGGTTTTCATGTATTGTCCTAATCTTTCGTGAAAGCGTTAAAGTCTAATAACATAATATCTTGACGTTCGTCGTCACTCATAGATCTACGGGTAAAATTTTGAAGATCGACGGGTAAACATACGTGGGGTTTAATAAGGATGGTCAGCTCAATTTTACTAGTTTCAGAGAAAGTGTCCATAAGGCAATGAATAGGTAAGTGCTTAGCTGAAAGTTTCAAATGGTACAAAACATAACTAGGACTAGAGTAACTTATGGTGGAATCCCAAATGGTTCAAAGGCATGGGGTCATAGTTAAAGCAATCATCATTGGCTCGGATCGAGAGGTCAATTGAAGTTTAGATGCACTAGAGATAAGAATCAGCAATTAATGAATATTACAAAAAAGATGTTCTCGGGACCAATTTGTGCAGTATCAGACTTCGACAAAAGGTATGCTTAAGCAACGAGTAGCCAAAATAGATATTTGCTAAGAAATTACATCGGCCTAACGTATTTCAATTCAAGCATCCAAGTCAACTCCCCTGGTTAGAATTTTAAGATTTCACAAAAAAAATTTAGTCGGACATAGTATTGAAGTCAGGAAATGAATGGTGGTGAAGGATTACCTACGAATGTTACTGGATAGCATTGTTGAGGACCGGTGCTATTAAAAGGAAGGATAAGCAAAGAGTTTTAACCAATATAGGAGTTGATACAAGGGTTTGGGAAAAGAAACTCGTAAGGGTGAAGTTATAAAATTTTAACGGTGTTTCCTCAAAACTTATGCTACTCCTAGTGCCTTATCATCTAGGGGTTAGTCAACTTATCGGTGGTTTGATTGTCTATTGATTATCTAAGAGAGTGTCGAGATTAGGGGGGTTGTTTTCCTTCTTAATTGTCTTCATGTTTTGGGATATTATAGAATTTAGTTTGAGATCATGAGATAGCATATGAAGGATTTAACAATAAATATTTACATTTCATCCAACCACGAAACTGGTACAAGGCTCTAAAAAAGTTCACATAGCATACACACAACCTTTAAACAAGAGAAAAAGTACAGCGCCTAGCGTACTAAAGCCTAAACAAATAAATGCGGACAGAAGTGATGGACAATTGCCTCGCATTCCCAAGTCACTTCGTAAATGCTGTAGTAACGCCACTGGACCTCCACGTACCAAATGTTCCCTTACCCTCTACAAGCTCTATCTGTGATGGCCACCGGTACCTCTTCATAAGCCTTCGGATCATCGAAGTTGATATCTGAGCTGCGTAGGTCAACGATCCCTCGTTTATCTTTCGGTATTATCATTTGTAGCCATCGGGTGTTTACCAAATCTCTTAGTCGCTCCTTAAACCTTGGCGGTACTTCCATTTGGTATGCTGTCTCGTCGTGTTTCTCCATAACCTTTAACGAACCTATAAATCGAGAGAAATATTTTGACTTCCTCCACCTCTCTATCCTTTCCGAGAATACTTGGGCATAAACCCACTTGCCAATATGGTAGTCCTTGGAATAGTCTTGGTGGTTCTAGCAAATTGTTGCATCTATCTCTTTATCGTCCTCTGATTCTAGCGGTGGCACCTCTAGTGGATCATAAAAGAAAGCGATGGTTCGATCCTCGTTCTCGTCGTCGTCCTCAAGTTCCTCCTCATCGTCAGCTTCGAAGTCTACCTCGTTCCCTACTACATCAGGTTCTTCGTTTGCTCCCACTTCCTCGACCTCTTCCTCTCCATGAGCTGGCCATTCTTCTGAAAACACCCCTGCTAACGAAAACAAGTCTACTGGGTTTTGCTCTTCAACGGGTTCTTCCTCTGAGTGCTCTTATGGATTTTCTTCAGGATCTGAGTCTTTAGGTTCCGGTGCTGCCCACGGTTCCCCGTCAGGTTCTGCGTTGGACGCCATCCTAAGGGAAGAAAGATAGAGAAAATCCTAAGGTAAAGATTTTAAGTTGTTAAAATTATACGCGATAACTTAATAGTACATATACTCTATAGAGTTTCTACGCTATAGAACTTGCGATCTCTCATTTCCCAAGGCCTAAAGGTTCACTAAATCTAGGCTCTGATATCAACTGAGACACCCCGTTTCCCGAGCATGTCAGGACATATGTAACTATAGATAAGGAACATATTCTAGCTGAATGTTCATACATACAAAAGGTGACTATTACATCAGTAATGGTTCAAAGATTGTTCAAAATACTAAATAAGTACAGTCATCCAAAAAGCTTAACAAAAGTTACATTATGTCCGTGGAAAAACTAAACAAAAAATCAAAAGTAAATATCATACGTCTTCAAACTGCGTCGTTGGGATTAACCTGCTCCTGCGACTCTCCCTCTTCTTCAAAGTCTCCTTCCTCAACGAACGCGCTTTCCTCGAATTGTTCTTCTTCCTCACCTATGACACGAATGCCATAAGCCGAAGTCCATAAGTAATTTTTCTAAACCGTCTAACAAACTTACAACGAGATATTTTACAATACATTTCGTATAATACCCAATGCAAAGTTAAGAGAACAGAGATACAGGCAAGTTATCATTTTCAATAGGATTAGCATATATAAGAACGGAAGTGTGAGTGCGTGATGCAGATGAATGCAATACAAATGCCCAACCCCAAGTACTCTAGAACAGTATCATGAATTTCACGTGAGAATTACAGAGTAGACTTGATGGTATATTGATCACTTACCCTATCCTAACCTTGTTGCGAAAGTTAAACGCTCGACTTTGCAACATGTCTCAATCATTTTATTCAATGGCAACGACGTGGGGGCAGGCCAACCAGTTTTATCCATCCTTATCCAGGTCAATCGATCCCACATTAAGTACTAGGATGCTCATTAAGCGTCAACCCAAAGTCTAATTAAAACTAGTGACGAACCCATGGTGCCTTAATTCCCCTTTTATAATAAAAACCTCCAATTCAAAATCAAACATGGCAATCAGGGACGCCCTAGATCCACAACCACTAAATAATTGATTTTCATGTCACTCAACCCAATCGAAAGATACAAACGGGACTCTGATAACCCAAGATGAAATGGAAAAATTCCCATGACATGCAATATGCCTCTCGTGTACATTTAATCATTGCATGGTATATAAACATGACATGGCATATGATACAACTTGCTAAGCATTAAGTACAAGCATGTGAAGCATAACCACAATTTAAGCAACATAGACTCGAACCATTAGCATGAGTTCATCTTATCAAAAGCATCATTTTCATACACTAATTACTCATAAAGTTCATATAAGGTTCACACACTCAAGTCTCATAAGTAACACACCATTCAAACACTTGGCCAATTTTAGTTACAAGTTTAATTGTTAGTTTTAAAGTTGCAACAGTATTTCGAAGCACTTAAACATTGATTTAATTTTCAAAATTTTAACACTAATTATATAACAATATTTTTTATAACTTTCATATATATCACCAAGGTCAGTTCCAAAAGTAAAACGGTCATTTATTTTATTTTAGTAAAAATCTTTCAGCATTTTACAGAGAAAATATTAGAAATTGGGCCTCTGTTGGCCACGGTTTTGGGATATTATTTAAAGGGATATGGCTCTAAATTTTGATGAGTTCAGGCTGTCCCCTACAAGTTTTATGTTTTGTGGTAAGGCAAGTTATGTGGACAAAGTTTGATAGTTTTGCCAATTTATAAAGAGGGTTCAGTCAGCCTAAAAAGGGTCTGTAGAATGTGTTTTCACCATAAAATGCTCAAAATTTTTGGGGTATCATCCGAGGGTATTTTGGGCTGATTGTTGCTCAGTATTTAGTTTAATATGTTAGCTACATTTTTTATTTTTACCACTTTTGGATTTGGCTTCTAACATGTTGGGTTTTGGATTTCACAAAAATGTGTGACAGAGAAGTGTGTTAGTCACTAAACCTCAACAGTGACTTTGGGAAGGGCTTTGACCTATCAAGACTTCATATTTCTGACTCCTTTTTGTGGACAGAAATATAAGCATGTCCTCTACAATTTTTATGTTTTGACCAAAACTCGGTTCTCACTCTAACTTAAGGTTTTTAGGTCTGCAAAATAGAGTGGTCAAGATCTTACACTCGAAAAAAATGAAATATCTAGCGTTCTACTCAATGAAATCACTTCAAACTAATTTTGTATGAAATAGAACTCAAATATCTAAATCTGGACACAAAAATCACTTTAAGACCATATTTATAAATTTAGTTATGGCACTTTAAAATTCAGTGGAAGAAAGTAGATAAACCCAGAAAATCAGGTGACTTAGGGTTTTAGTTGCTTAGCTTATGTTGTGTGCATTCTTGATGTGTTTTCCTTGCATACATGTCTTAAACTCATATAAATCAAAACTCCAGAACATGTTTAAGCCATAAAACTTGAAAACACACACATGCAATCACATAATAAGCACAATCTTGCCCTAGCAGTCCACTATTTGCATCTACAACGCCTTTTTTTGAGTTATTCTTCATTTCTTTTTCTTACGGTTTGTTATAGAGATGGATTGAGGGGTATCTTAAGGGAGGATATCAGAAGGTTTCAGGGAGTTTCTCACCTCTTTTGATGCTCAAAAAGATTGAAGAAGAAATGGACTTGGCTTTGACGCTTTCTTCTTGATTCCTCCTAGCTCTTTCCTCCTTCTTCCTTCCTTCTTCTCTTCTTCTTCTCCTCACACTTGAAGAACACTCAAAACTCTCAAATTTCTGGTCTCGTCTCTCTCTCTCTCTAATGTGACCGAAGTATGGGAGAGGGGAGATTGGGTCTCTTTTTATAAAATTTTAAAAAGTGGGCATAATTATACTTGTGTAAGAAATTTAAAATTTTTTTTTATTATGATTGGTTGCATGGGAGGCTATAGTCTTTTAAGACTTAAAAATCTGATATGGTAGCAAGAGGAATTCGGATAGGTCATATTTGGGAGGCTCAATGTCTAATTTTGTATTATTTTAGAGTTTAAATTGTATTTTAGTACCTTTTTGTGAAAGAAAATGCATAAAATATTATTTTTATGTATCTTTTTTGTATTTAAACCTACTAAAACCTATTATATTAATGTATTTATAATTAATTTAGTCTTCTCATGATTTATCATAATTTTGATAGCAACTAATTGTTGGAGGCAATACTGCCAAGGTCATTATTTTTGTAAAACGATTTTCGATAAAAAATTAACTCGATGGGCAAATGCCGAAACGGGCTCCAGATAAAACTTTTGACGAAGAACGATCAAAATAAACCCGTTTAACCAAAATTAATTTAAAAGAATACTTCTTGTCGATCTAATCTTCAACTACGACTTGATTCCGAGTTGAAGTCCCGGTTAGATCTTCTACTATATTCTCTTACGCGATCCTCGAACATAGTGTGGGCTACGGTCTATTGAGAATTTGTACCGGCAGAACCTTAATATATTTAAGTCTTGAAAGATAAAAATAATATCATAATAATAATATATAAGATATGATCTATTTGATATATGATGTATCAATCTCAAACTAGTTCAGTCTACCCACGTATATATAGGGCTACATCAGGGACCTGGAGAGTAATTATGAGTTAGACTTACAGTGAAACACAAACACCTATCAGCGATTTTTGCAATTAAAGAAAGATGCATAGTGGTATCTGCAATTATGAAAACCAGCAGCGGTTTTTGCAATTTTCATAAAACACTAAATTATAGTTCACACCACTAAAGAACTATAATTGCACCCTGACCCATAATCTCAAGACATTCTTGCATTGAGCTCCTGTTATTAAATGCTTACCATTTCTCTCAACGTTAAGATTTTCAATACCCGCCAATTAAATTTAATTACTGACAATTTAATTTAATCGGTATCTTAATATTTCTTAAAACCTTTTGCGTAATTTATTTGACCGCTAAATAATTAAATTCACCGGCAGAGTTTGGCCCGGTCAAAACTTATAAGCATCCTTAATGGGGTATCGTCAATCCCGATCATTCGGGACGTGAATTTCGTCAATAATTAATATTTGCATATAAATAATACCGCTATCCAACTCACCGAGAATATAGACCCATATAACATCGCACCCTCTAATGAATCAAAATAACAAATATTAGATATACGCAAATCAATAATTATTTTAAGAATAAGAGAAAAAGCACTATTCATAATAACATTGGGGTGTGAATTAATTTATATAGTCAGTAATCAATACAAAATTAATTACCTAAAATGTCCCGTTCAATACACACAAAGTGTACTGGCACAGAGAGTCGGAACAATAGACGACGCTATTATCTGTTCCCTATAACCAAGACAGGCCTACTAAAATTCTGTGATACAGTCGTACCGATGGAATGTCCATTTCCATCTAAACTGTGAACATAAAATTTATATTCTATAATAACTTAAAATCTGGTCTTCTATATGTAAACCGTACTCTACACACCAGATTAAATACTATACAGAATATTGGACATCCATGCATATCAAAGAAATGATACACATGCATTGCTCATAAAAATTCTCATAAAATAGAAAATTAATTTTATTAAAATTAAATTAAATACTAAAAATAATATTTTCAGTATACCAACCCTAACAATCTCCCACTTATACTCAAAACCATGCTTCTATACATCTGACTTCAATGCTCTCTACATGACTATCAAAAGTCTTTGTTAGTAAGCACTTTGTAAAGGATCTGCAAGGTTGTCTCCTGATGTAAGCACTATGTCTGACTGAAAATTTGAGTCTGTGTACCTCAAAGGAACTAGACTGTTTGCCTGGTAAACCAATATATAATTCTTAGTCCTTTTCAGGTACTTGATTATATTCTTTACCGCAATCTAATACTCCTACCCTAGATTAGACTGATATCTGCTAACCATGCCAACGGCAAAGCAGATGTCTGGTCTAGTGCTAAGCATCGCATACATGAGGCTTCCTGCTGCCGAAGCATAAGAAACCGCCTCCATCCTCTCTCTCTCTCTCATCAGGTGCCCTAGGACACTGATCCTTGGATATAGTGATTACATGCCTGAAAGGGAGAAACCCTTTTTTAGAATCCTGCATGCTAAAATGAGCAAGGATATCATCGATATACTATACTTGTGGTAAGCCCAACATTTTTTGTTTCTTATCTCGCACAAACTTGATTCCAAGGATGTGACTGGCTTCTCCCAAATCGTTCATATCAAACTGCCCAGATAATCATACTTTAACAGTAAATAATGCCCTCACATCATTTTCGATGAACAAGATATCATCTACATAAAGTACTAGGAAGATCACCACGCTTTCGTCACGCTTCTTGTACACACAAGACTCATCCGGACCTTGATCAAAACTTTAAGATTTTATAGCTTGATCAAACCGTGTGTCCCATGACCTCACTGCCCGCTTAAGTCCATAAATAGATATCTTAATCTTATACAACATGTGTTCTTGACCCTTTGTAATAAATTCGTCTGGTTGTATCATATAGATACACGCGTCAAGACTTCTATTAAGGAAAACTGTCTTGACGTCCTTTTGCTAGATTTCGTAGTTAAAATGTGCGGCAATGGATAAGAGAATCCGGATAGACTTAAGCATAGCCACCGGCGAAAAGGTTTCCTCATAGTTGATCAATTCTTTCTGAGTGAACCATTTAGCAACAAGCCTAACTTTAAAGGTTTTAACCTTCCCGTCTACTTCTCTCTTTCTCTTGTAAATCCACTTGCATCCAATGAATTTTATCCCTTCAGATGGTTCTACAAGTTTTCAGACCTGATTGGAATACATAGATTTCATCTCTGAATTCATAGCCCTTTTCCAAAGATCTGTATCTTTGTCTTGTAGTGCTTCATTGTAGTTATAGGGCTCGGTATCCAGTTTTACTGGGATCCTGTCAAAAGACTCTCCCAAGAACATATACCGGTCAAGTTGATAAGCAACCCTCCCACTATGACGAGGTGCTACATGTGTCTGTGTACTAGCAATAACAGGCTGTGCAGAATCTGAACCCTGTGCATCAGCACCATGTCTTTAATTTGCACCTATTCCGATAATCCTCCCACTACGACGAGGTAATAGAATATCAGTGACTTGTGGTTTCTCTTCCGTTCTACTGGTATTTCCTCTCAGTTCTTCCAGAATAATATTACTTTTAGGCCTGTGATCCATAATATAATCATCTTCTAAGAATTGGGCATTGGTGCTAACAATGACCTTCTGATTTTTAGGAATATAAAATAGACCACCCTTTGTTCCCTTGGGATATCCACAAAGAAACAGACTTCCATCCTCGGTTCCAACTTACCCGCGTTCTCTTTCGGCACGTGTCTTGGACACCCCCAAATCTGAATGTGTTTCAGACTAGGCTTATGCCCGGTCCACAATTCTGTAGGAGTAGAAGGTACTAACTTAGAAGGTAACAAGTTCAGAATATAAGCTGCTATTTTTAAAACGAGTCTCCAAAACAAATTTGGTAAACCTGAATAACTCATCATTGACCGTCCCATTTCCATAAGAGTCATATTCTTTCTTTCTGCTACACTATTTTGATGTGAAGTGCAAGGTGCAGTCAACTGGAATGTAATCTCCTCTCATGACAAGTAGTCCTTAAACTCTCCAAAGAGATATTTCTCACCACGGTCGGATCGTAGTGATTTGATACTTTTATCCAGATGCTTCTCCGCCTCCGCCTTGAATTTTTTGAATTTCTCAAAGCATTTAGACTTACAGTACATCAGATAAATGTATCCATACCTTGAATAGTCATCAATGAAACTGACAAAGTACTCAAAGCCACCTCTAGTCTAGATTGTCATAGGCCACACGCATCAGAATGAACCTCCTCCAACAGTTCTTTAGCCCTATAGTCTTTGGCTGAAAATGGCATCTTGGTCATCTTACCCTTTAAGTAAGATTCACAAACTGAAAGTGCCTTCACTTCTAATGAACTATGAGGTCCATCTGCTACCAGTCTGTTTATTCTTTTTAGATTAATATGACCTAAGCGTAAGTGCCAAAGAAACATTTGGTTCATTAAAGAATGAAACTTTCTCTTATATGGTAATATAGATTTATTATTTATTTCAGTCAGTTACAGTGTTGGAGAGATTGCAATAATAATATAAAGATCATCCACCAATGTACCAAAACAGATAACTCGTTCATTATTCTTAATAACCACAAAGTTATTAAAATAAACAAAATATTTGTCTTTAGCCAATGCATAAACATAAACTAAGTCCCTTCTAATGGCAGGTGCATAAAGACAATCTCTTAATTTTAAAACCCAATCTCTACCAAAACTAGAGTGAAATCTCCTACTGCAACTGCTGTTACTTTTTTATTATTGTCCATATGCGGGTAAATCTCCCCATCACTAAGTTATCAATTTTTCTAGAACCCCTGCTATGAATTATAGACATGATTAGTGGCTCCCGTATCTACACACCAGGTACCGATAGATAATATCGCTAAACATGTTTCCACAACCAGTGAATAAAAATTACCCTATTTGTTCTGCCTTCTAAGAAATACTGGACATAACTCTTTCTAGTGCCGAGTTAGGTTGCAATGAAAATATCTGTCTTTCGACTTTTTCACACCAGTCCGTAGCCCACTAACTATCCTGAAAATCATGTCTCCCTGTTTCTGAATATTTTTCTTTTTCATGCCTTTTGGCCCAAAGAAAGATCCTTTTTTTTTAAATAGACACATTTTCTAGTATTGAAGGAATATCATTTGTAGTTAAAGGTATATCCAAGTTACATTTCCAGTCAACAAAATTTGTCCCCGTTAGTTTGTTTTCTTTGAGTATTGAAGCGAGTGGGTTGAAATCTATTTTAATCCTGAGAATCACATAATTAAATAAA
>JAOTRH010196474.1:0-11422 GCA_034768845.1 Heliamphora exappendiculata | reverse complement strand
AGTGATGCACAAGTGCGATTAAGGCCAACATAGCCCCATTTTACATCCCAATGAAATATGCATTTTATAATAAAATGTAGATGAATAACGCATCGCAAAGAGGAAACATATTTAAAAGCAACTTGAAAGCACCCCCCATCACAATAGCAAAAATCCTCAAGTTTGTGCATAAATTTGTCGCATATCCTTAAATGTTTTAGGGGTATGATTCGGTCAACATGACTGGTGGGAGCAAACTATACATTTATGGGGGAACAAAATATGGAAACGACATACAGCAACAAACGGATCTCCACTATAAGGCTAATATTTTATTCTCAGTCCCTCCATTCTTTCCATGACACTGATGTGAGGAAAGAAAAGAAACTTTTGAGTGTATATATTTGAGATATTCCAGCTAGCGACCCATGGATTTTGCCTTCACCAAGTGAAAACAAATTGATTGGATCCAAACTCCAGTGCCATGCATTTAAATAATCTCTCCCTAAAACCATTTTCGTATGTGATTGAGCCTTCATATGTGATTGGAGCTGATGTAGAAAATTAGCCCTTTCAAATGCCAATTTTTTAAATACATTTGTGATTTGCCTTTTCAATTGATGAAGATTTTAGTCCTGAATAGAGAGAGAGAGAGAGAGAGAATTAAAAGAAAACAAAACCTGAAAGCTAAAAAACACAAAAGAAGACAAGAGAGAGATAGAGACCAAAAAATTAGCTTGTGAATTCAATTTCCAACTTGAGAATTCAAGTAGGGAAAAAACCCTGAGAATTAAGTAGGGAACAAATG
Organism: Heliamphora exappendiculata; assembly: GCA_034768845.1. Lineage (NCBI taxonomy): Eukaryota > Viridiplantae > Streptophyta > Magnoliopsida > Ericales > Sarraceniaceae > Heliamphora > Heliamphora exappendiculata. Next base: position 10,635 of record JAOTRH010196474.1, on the reverse strand, counting down.
GAACACAGAATGGATTGCGGCAAAGAATTCAATTTCATATCAAGTAAGGAAAAACTTGAGAATTCAATTTCCAGCTTATGATCGATGGTTTCCTTATGAAACTTAATTGCAGCAAAGAAGGCCCTCGAGGCGAAGATCGAAAGCGCATATTTTCTTCATCGATGTGTGAAAAAATTCACATTCTTTGTCACGTCTGGAACTGGTAATCGACGTCCGGAACTCGCCAGAATAGCGTCGCCGACGGCACTGATGATCGAACTCCAAAATCAATTTCGTTTTTGCTGTTGCTCCTTCGTCAAAGCTAGAACAAATGGAACAGACTCAACAGAGAATGGATTAGGGCTTCAGTGGCTGAATATAGATGAGGGTATATTAGTAATTTTTTATTTTCTCCTAATCCCACAAACCTCCGCCTGACTGAATTATCCCATATTTTGGGACACCATATCCGGCCGGATGAGCAATCCGAAGGAATTTTTCTGTAAACAAATATGGTATTATATCATATTCTGGACTAATAGTCCAATCCGGCCTTCATATCCGTCGAAACAAACGAGACCTATAATTATAGCAGATTATCTCTCTCACCTATGGACGTAGGCAAGTTATGTCAAACCATTTAAAATCTTATGTATTTTTTTCTTTGATGTGTGCATAGATATGCTTCTGTTTATATTCAGAGATTGACGATTAAATCCCAGCACTATTATATCTCGAGCTGTAAAACGGTGTTACAAAGTTCTATTCCCATTTAGGTTGTGAAAAAACTTGATCAAGATAAGATATTATTATATGAAAAAATTAAATTTGAACAAATTTTGAAACTCTTTAATTTTTTAATTTCAATTCGATCTCAACACTAAAAGCCTAAGTTATACAAAAAAAATAAACAACAAGCTACTCAAGTTTGGCTTATAGAGTTCGTTTGGTAACTTGGCTTTAAGAAAGATTTTTAGCTTTTAAATCACTTTTAGTAAAAAAGTCAAAAGTTCGCTTAGTTGAAAAATATGTAACTTTTAAGTCAAAAATTTAAAGTAGCTTTAAACTAAAAGACAAAACGTTTTGATTAAAGTTGTTATAATTTGTTAAGATTTATTTTTAGATAATTTTATATTAAATATGGGTCTTTATTTTTAGATAATTTTATATTCAATATAGATCTTATTTGATAGATTTTAACAAGTAAATTTTAAAAATATATTTTTTATAAAAAATAAGATTGTATAATAAAAGTTATGATATTTTTAAAAATTACGTAAAAAGCAAAAATAGCTAAAAACTTTTGAACTGACAAATAAAAAATTTTAATTTATTAAATTTTAAGTCAAAAATAAAAAAACAGATTAAAGCCAATAGCCAAAAGTGCACGTAATAAGCACATTTCAGATTGACTATAGGGATAAATAAGTTGAGTTAAACGCATTGCCAAAACTCGTTGAATTTTCAAACCAAGCTTGAAATCCCATTTGGATTTTAAAAAAGGACATACTTTCTGTTTTTTGTTTTTTTGTTTTAAATAAAAAATAAAAAGATTAGATTGTTTAGGATTATGCGCCACTTTTGCTTAAGGTTGGGGTCATGCGATACGGAAACAATGTCCTTTTTGGGCATGTTATTTTTATTTTTAATAGTTTTTTTTTATATTTTTATTTTTATTTTCTTAAATTGAATATTTCTGAGATAGTTATTAAGAATTTTTTTAGTTTTGTTAGTTTTTTATCCATTTTTTTTACATTTTCTTATATATTACCTTTTTACGTTTTTTGTTCCATTTTTAACTTGATTAATTATGATTAAGTTTTAATATTAATTTTTACTTTGCAACATTATTAAAGATCTCTTTTTTCTTTTTACTTTTTTTTTTTCTCTAGGGTTATCTATTTTCACTTTTTGGTCTTATACAAATTTTTTTGTTGTAATTTTTTTTTTATAAATTGATCTTATTTGATAATATTTTAACCGTGTTAGCTCAATATACACACAACCAAATATCCTAGTGCCAAGTGACATTGAAAAAGCAAAATTGCCATTTTACTTTATTATCATTTTTCTATTTCTCAAACAAACAAACATAGAATTGAACTATGAAACGGATAAATAATGCCATAGAGATTTAATTCCATGACTAATATAAAAAATCTAATTCCTTTTCATTCAAAAGAACAATCGAATTGTGTGTGACTCAGTGTCATTACCGTGAAGATAAAATCTCTTACCTATTCCTATGATAGTACTGTGATACTTGTAACGCTATTAGGTTAAACTGTGTTTTTAATGGTTCTTATACCTTAAAATTCAAGTGGGATATAACAGAATATTCTTAATAAGAATCACCTATATGAGTGAAAATGGGACACTTCTGTGAGAATACTAAGACTATATTCTCTAATAGCACTCATGAAATCAGAATTTGCTCATGGCCAAAATGGGCACAACTGTGATAACCAAGCTGTGTTTAGAAAAATTCTGTGTGAAGTTTATTGTCTTGGCTTACACAAACGACTGAACAGTTCAAGGCATCGCGTTCACTGATTAGCCAGTAAGTCCGATTGTTTTTCACAAGAGAATGATCAAAACCAAAAGCTACCTATCATATGCAGAAATTTTTTTATTAAACTTTCTCTGTGTCTGCATCTTGTTGCATCTTTTTTTTCATCAAATTTTATTCATGTGGGAGATTGTTGAAAAATGTGCGTTTTGAATAAGTTAGAATATAATTTTTAGCTAACTTTGAAGGTAAATATATTTATGTATGATTAATCTTTTTAAATGATTTCAAGTTCTAACTTGTTTATCTTCATGAGTAGAGTAATCATAGATTTTGTGGCATTCAAAACTATTAATGTGTAAATGAGAAATTACCTTCAAAAAAATGCTACGAAAGTTTACAAAATGGTAGTAACTTTGCTCAATTCCACATTGGTTGGGAGAATTTTGGGTGAGTGGCTTATATAAGCAAAGTTGAGCCTAAAGGGTGTGCCCCTTGGGGTTACTCAATTTTGTGAACAGGGAAGGACCTACCCAATGGTGAGCTCGACACAAGTGTGTGCACGCCGCCGCCGTCGCCCGCCAGTCTGACCGACCGGCCGTGTTGAGCCGGGCTCAGGCTCAAGCTTGGGCCCGAGTCCGAGTTCGTGATCCATGAGCCGCAGGTTGTGGGTTTGGGTCGACCCTTATCTTTTTGTAGAAAATTTATTTAATTTAAATTTTGAATTTAAAATTAAAATTATTTAAATTTTAAATTAAGAGTTACCGTTATTACCGAACCGTTGGCGGTTCGAAACCGTTGGGTCAATTATGGTTCGCACCTATTTGGGCCAGGCCAAACCGGTATCGTGTCAGTTCGGTTTAAACCGAATCGTCACCAGCAGTGCCTATTTAAAGGCTACTACAGATGCAGTTTATTAACTCTTCTTCGGTCTATAGTTTTCCACACTAAGAAACTCTGTTGCATTTCTTTCTCATTTCATTCAGAGTTTTCAAGAAAATTCATACACTACAACGTTCACTATGTGTGCAGATCGTCATGCTTCCTCTACACACATGAATCATTTTATCCTAGAAGTTGATGTCCGTTTAATCGCAAATACCGTGGCGAGAACGTAATATATCTTAAGAAGACATCGTTCAACTCTGGACTGGATCCCAATCAGTTCCAAAATTGTTCTATAAGACTGTTTCATTTTTAGTGTTTCTTTTACACAACTAGTATACTGTTTGTCCTTCTATTTTATTTTGGATTTTCTGTTTCTCTTTAGAATATTGTTTTTCGTTTCTGTTTATCAAAAGGTTTTTACAGAAAAAAATGTTCTTTTTGTTATTAAATTTGTATTTATTAAATCCTGCCTATCAGTGTTCTTTTTATATAGTTTCTGTTTTTAAAAAAATATTTTTGCTTCCAAAAAAAGATTTTATTTTTGCTCTATTTCCAAATTTGTTTTAAAAAAAATTAATATCTAAAACTTCTGTTGTGAATCCGTTTTTTTAATTATACTATATTTGTTGTTGTTGTATACGAAAAAACAGATTACAATAATTCTGTTTTACCAAATTTATTTTTAGTGTTAGTTTGCTGTAATTTAATTACTGCATATTATTGTTGTCCCAATTTTGAGAACCGACAGATTAATTGTTGCAATTCCAGTTTACTAGAAACAATAGTATCTCCAACAGTTATCCTATAACTTTTTTGGCAACTTTTCTGACAGCTTACATAATAGATAAATTTTATTTTTTGTTGTATTTGAACAAGGAAGTTTATCTCTGTTTTCTTTTTTTATATACAAACAGATAAATTATTTTTATTTTTATTATATTGAGCATTAAAACTAATCTTCACTGTTTGTTGTTGCATTCAAATAGTAAAATTTACCCCTATCATTTATCTCTATGATAAACTTGACTATTCGTTATATTCAAACAGTGAAATTTATTTCTATTAATTTATTTCTATATGCAAATAGATAAAATTATCTTCAATTTTATTATAAGTTGACATTAAAGATAAATTTTACTATTAGTTGTACTTGAACAGTGAAATTTATCTCTGCTTAATTATTTTTAAATACAAACAGGTAAAATTATTTATAGTTTTAATAGTCATCAGAGTTGCTCGTTGGATGTCACTGAAGTTAGTGGTCGGATATCATTGGAAAGGAATTGGTGTAAGTGGTTGAAAGTCGTCGAAGTTCATCCCATAATATCATTGCAGGAGTTGATTCCAAAAAAACGTTGCCAGAGTTGATCGTCGAAATTATCACCGGAGCTGGTCAGAGCTTGCTGGCTGTCGCCGGAACTAGTCACCGGAACTCGCCAATGGCTACCAGTGGTGCAGGTGGAGGTGGAAGGATGGGGATGTTGAGATGGAGGGATAAGTGTTGAGATAAAAGGAAGAGTATTTAGAGTAATAGGGAGAGTTTGGTCTAATTTGATTCAATAAAATTTGAGAATCAAAGTTTTTTTTTTGAACATAAAGTTGTAAAAAATGTAAATTATCTAACTTACACTTAAAGCCCCCATTTTATGATAAAATGTTAGGTCTCGTTTGGTAATGTTTACAAATTTCTATTTTTGTTTATAAAAAATAAAAAACATGTTTTGTTTATTTTTATATATGAAAAAAACATATTTGGCACATAAATGTTTAGAAAGTAGTAGTTAGAGATTACAGATGAATACAGTGGTCAGAGATAGTGGTCGGATGTGTTATTCGGTGATGATAGCAAGAGATAGCAATGGTGGTCGAAAGTAGTAGTTAGAGTCGGTGGTTAGAGCGGGTGGTCAGAAATGATAGGCGAATGATGGTGGTCGGAGATGGTGGCAAAATGATGATAGTCGAAGAGGGTGGCCGAATGTGAGGGTCGGAGGCGATGGTCGGAGGCGATAGCCAGATGTAGTAGTCAGAGGTAGTGAAAAAAAAAGATACAATCAAAACTTATTTACAAAACAAGTAAAAACAAATTTTTTCTGTTTATAAAATTTTTGTAAATTTTAAAAACTGTTTACAGTTTTTTAAAAACAAAAATAATTACCAAACATGTTTTTATTTATAATTTATGAAAAATTTTAAAACAAAAATAAAAAATAAAAAATATAAATATTACCAAATGGGGCCTTAATAAATTATTTTAGAGAGTCAATTGAATTGCTCAAAAACTACATAAGTATCTAATAATTGGTCATGTTTGGGCAAAATTGCTGAGAATTTTGTTTTTCTTTTTTCATTTAAATTTTATTTATCTTTTATTTAGAATTTTTAATTTTTAAAAATTATATTGATGAGAGAAATTAAGAAAATATTTTTTTAATAAAAAATAAAATAATTAACTAAAGGCAAAAAAATAACATATAATTTGACATCTCAACTTACTTAGGAATTTTTTGATCGTTTTTATATTTTGATTATCAAATCTTATTTTTCGTCTCATTTCATCTCCTCTTAATAAGAATATTCAAAAAAATATATAATAATTTAATAAAAATTTAAAAATTAAAAATTAAAATAAATAAATTGAAATAATTAATGGCACAAAACAGGGAGATCTTTTCGATTTTACTTTTATGCTACAACTTATCCATTTTTGTTTAGACTCTATTGAATAGCTCAAAAAACCAAATAAATGGTCCTGTTTGGGCCAAATTTTGAGTATTTTGTTTTTCTTTTATTTTTCTAAAATTTTCTCACTTTTAAAAAGATTTTTTATTTTTTGAATTGACTCGATGAGAAAATTTTAAAAATAAAAAATAAAAAATATTCATTAAAAAAAATAATTAACATATAATTTGACAACTCAACTTATTTAGGCTTTTCTAACACTTTCTTTTTATATTTGGGTCACAAAAATTTTTTTTCGTGTCGTTTCGTCTGAATAAGAAGGTTAAAAAAAATATAATAATTGGATAAGTAAATAAAAAAAATATTATAAATAAAAATAAATAAAATAAAACAAATAAATAAAAATTATGGGTGCCATTATTCACAAAACAGGGAGATCTTTTGGATTTTAGGCCCTGTTTGATGGGCGTTGTAAGATTGGGACTGGATTGCTAATCCCATTGAGCATCTAAAATCCTGTTTGTTTGCTCAATTTGGATCCGGACTGTTAGTCCTTGTAGACTAGTAATCCTTCAAATGTGTTGGATTAGCTTGTGTTTGGCGTAATTATTATTTTTTAGATTTTTAGATTTTTTAATATTTTTTTTGTAAAAAAATAGATATAAAAAAATGTTAAAAAAGTTAATTACTTACAACATAAGACCAAATAAATAGATTTTTTAAATTAAAATCTTTAAAAAAAAAAAATTAACCAAACATAGGCTAAGTAAACCTTGGAAAATGTCGGTACTAGCAATCCAGTCCAATGGGTTCAATTACTATTCTACCCATCTATTATCTTCCAGGTCAATACACTGTGGCAGCAACATTGGAGAAAAGCTGCTTGGGTCATATGTACTGAGTGGAGAGAGAAGATAATTGGGTCAGGTTAGAGATTATAACTCGTGGTTAAAGATATTATTATTTTTTAAAAATTATTTATTAATTTATAATGTTGACTAAAATTATAAAAAATAAAAAATATTTTAAAAAATAATAGTGATAAATTAATAAATTATTTAAATACTCAAATTAAATAATAATAAATAAATTAAAAAATATATAATTTTTACATTTTAATTGATAGTTATATTTAAATTAAATAATAACTGATCAAAAAGATAAAAATCTAAATAAATTTCATTTCATCGTTGAATTATTTTAAAAAAATAAAAATTATTGATCAATAAATACATGTCACATCAATTATTATAACTTGTTATATAAATTTATTATCGTGTTATATTTTTTAGTTTTAAAATTGTTAGAATTAATTTATTTTATTAAAAAATTTAATAAAAATAACAAAAAGTAAACTAAAGACATAATAAATAATATAAAATTTAACTTATTAGTTTATTTAAATTAATTATAAAATAAATTAACTCAGTAGCTAAAATAAAAAAACTAAAATATATTTATTAATTTTTTTAGTACCAGAGTAATATTAAAAATTTATAAATTTAATTTAATTTCACATTATTTAATTCTATCCAAATTAAATATAAATTTGTATAGTTGATCATTTAATTCTTTTCAAATCAAACATAAAAAAATTAATTTCACATCATTCTTAATTTTTTCTCATTATTAATTCTATCTTATCTCATTTTTAATTTTACCTCATTATGAATCTCACCAAATTTACACCGAATATTAAATGTGGCCTTACTATTTATATTACAATTCACATAGGTTGATGTGACATTTGTCATTTAGCTAACGATTCTTATTTTTTTAAATAATCTAATGGTAAGATAAAATTTATTAAAATTTTTATCTTTTTGATCAGTTATTATTTAATTCAAGTATAGCTATTAATTAAAATATAATAATTATATATTTTTAATTAATTTATTATTATTTAATTTAAATATTTAAAAATTTTATTAATCTATTACTATTATTTTTTTAATATTTTTTTATCTTTTATGATTTTAATCATCATTATAAATCACTAAATAATTTTTTTAAAAAAATAATACTTTTAATCACGAATTATACCTAATTATGCTACAACTTAACTATTATGCTATAACTTATCCATTTTTGTGTGTTCTGAGAGTCTACTAAAGATTCCACATTAATTAATTCTGTTGTTCTCTTGAACTGTTTGACTTTCTTTCTCTCTTCCCCCAACCTCTGCACCAATTCCATAATAGCCAATCAACCTTCCCCATTTACTCTCTCTCTAACGCATTTCTCTCCCAATAGAATATTTTTGTTTATTGTGTCTACTTTTATTAAGGGCCCGTTTGGCAATTCCAAATTTTTGACTCTTTTGCTAAAAATACAAAAAATTAATATGGTTTGTTTAGCATAAAAGCTAAAAAATAAAAAAAGTTAAATTAAAATACTAACTTTTAAAATATTTTATTTAAATTCTAATAATTTTTAAAATACAATAATACCTATTGTTTATAATTTATTTACTATTTTTATCAATTACATATAATTATTAATATTAAATATATAAAAGAGTAAAATTATTTAATTTGAACAAAAAATAAAAAAAATAAATTTTTACTCAAACAACTAATTTAAAAAAATTAATTTAAAAACAAAATTACCAAATAACTTATTTTGAATCAAATTTAATTTTTTCTTTGGGCTAAAAACATAAAAAAAAGCTTTTAATTTAGTTCCCAATCAAGGCTTCAGTAGGGTATAAGATAAAAAATGACTTACAGTAAAAACGTTTTATACGTATATTAAATGTGTTATTTTTGTCTCCATCTAGTGAGCTAACATTATTTCATTAAAAGTATTTTTCATTATATTATTGAATAAAAGTATTATATAAATAATATTACATAAAATTTTAAAACTACTGATTAATTATTCTTCATTTAGTATATATTGATATTTTATATTTATCAAGATTACATGTAATTGATGCCATATCAAGTGTGATTTTAAAAATATTTAATAATTTTTATTTATATTGAGTATTATTTAAGCAATGTCATATCTAAATTAATCAATAATTTTTATTGAGTTTTGTTATATGCATATTTATCAAATACACAATTTTTTTATATATGAAGGTTCTATAAAGTCCTCATTTGACAATTGGCTTAAAGTTAATTTTTTTATCTTTTTATTTAAAAGTTTTAAAAGTTAAAAAATTTTGTTTTTCAATTCAAAAATTTTTAACTTTTTAACTTTTTATATAATTTTTTTATATTTTTAAAAATATCATAAATTTTATTATACATATTTATTTTTTATAAAAATTATATTTTTAAAATCTATTCATCAATATCTATAAAACACAATCTATATTAAATATAAAATTATTTACAAATAATTTTTAAAAAATTATAATAACTTTAAGTAAAATTTTTTATCTTTTAACTTAAAGTCATTTTAAATTTTTGACTTAAATATCACTCATATTCTAAACAAACGAATTTTTTATTTTTTTAACTTAAATTTATTTAAAATTAAAATATTAATTTAAAATCAATTACCAAACAAACTCATAATTATAAAACTTATTTTATACGAGAAGGGTGTCCCACTTCTATGGATGAGTCACTCATTTACCTCTGCTTATAGTTTATGAAATTTGACGAAAAACATATATAGCAAAGATTTATCCCTCGAAAAGCGAAAAACAAGCCTTAAAATCTCTGGGTCAGTTCTTTCTTGGTTTGTCAATTGCTGCTGAGAAGAAGATGACTATCGAGCAGTGTTTTGATGAACCCAATGATCAGTTTCCGGTGGGTATGCGAGTCCTGGCTGTGGACGACGACCCCATTTGCCTCAGGCTCTTGGATACTCTGCTTCGCAAATGCCAGTACCATGGTTCGATCCTCTTCTTCTTCTTATTCCTCTTCTGGTTTTTTCCCTGTTCCTTGACTTTTTTGATGTCTCTTTACCTTCTTCTTCTGGTTTTCTCCCTGTTCCTTGACTGTTTTGTGTTCTCTTTACCAAATGGGTATGTAGATTTGAGCGTTCTTGATAAAATTTCCTTCTTCTTCATCTGTTTTTTTTCCATGTTCCTTGACCTTTTTTTTGGGTGGTCTTCTTACTAAATGGGTATGTAGATTTGCGCGTTCTTGATAAAATTTCCTTATTCTTCTATCTCTGGTTCTTTCCTGTTCCTTGACCTTTTTTGTGTGTGGTCTCTTTACCAAATGGGTTTGTAGATTTGCGCGTTCTTGATAAAATTTCCTTCTTCTTCCTCTGGTTCTTTCCTGTTCCTTGACCTTTTTTTTTGTGTGTGGTCTCTTTACCAACTGGGTATGTAGATTTGCACATTCTTGATAAGATTTCTTCCTTCACGTGCCTGAACTAAATTTCTGTCTCATGAATTTTTATGTGGGATTTTTCCATTTTGGAGATTTGGTCTTAAATTTGGGGTTTGTATTTAGGTATCACATGGTTTCTTGATGTCAATCTATAGAACTGCTCTCTCTCTCTCTCTCTCTCTCTCTCTCTCTCTCTCTCACACACACACACACACACACACACACACACACACAAACACTCTGAACCATCACTTTTCTTTCTCTCTCTAATTTCTAAAATAGAAA
>JAOTRH010196463.1:0-11422 GCA_034768845.1 Heliamphora exappendiculata | reverse complement strand
CCCTCATCTTTTAATATTTGCCTTGATTACATTCTTGCATATCTTGCTTTATTGCAATATTAAAAGATTTCAAAAAATAATTTTAAATTCCTTTATTGTAAAAAGACCCAATTTACCCCCCCTTCTTGGGTTGCCTAGATCTAACAAATAAGAGTTGTGAGATCCTACAGTTATCTCATGTGAATATCCACCTCGAATGGCCCCTCTGTGATGAGAATACGATACATTCAAGCCAATATATGTGCTCCAATAACTCCTCCGAGGCAAACAAGAACAGGAACGAGACTCGAAAAGTATAGGATGGATGGAAGAATATTGAATTGGGAATATTTTGACAGAGTTTAGGCCTCCAAGTGTTTCACTCTCTTGTTTTTGCTTGGAATCGCCGCCTATTTATAGGCAAGGCGAGCAACACAGACTCCTTCTAGGATGCTACCACCTGTCCAAAAAAGGTAATAATGACGGCTGCTACCTTTTTTCTTTTGGACATTGCTAGCCGCTACCTTTATGATGGAGAAAATGACAGCAATGACTTTCAAAAGACACGGCCTAGATAACAATGCAACGGCCGTGACAAAGAAAGTCATGGCTTGATTTAGGATTTTTAAAAAAGGTTACGGCTGTAAGAGTAAGGACACGGCCTATTCTAGGGTTTTGAAAAAGGTGGCGGCCGTGTGTATACGAATGTCACGACCTGAAGGTTTTTTAAGGTTTTTGGATTTTAAGCCATATTCATGATTTTGCTTACTTGGAAGTATCTTTGAGTATGATTCTCATACTTTCGTCATTGGGGCGCATTCAAGACGGGTGCCTAAGATTCAGCTTGGTCAGATTAGGGTATCTACAATGTGATGCATTAGAAATGCATAATATGATTTATTCCAGACCGTTTGGGCTCAGTGGTGCAAAGTTAAAAATTTTTCTGGGGCGAAACCGATCGATCGGTCCTGGGACCGATCGATCGGCTTGTTAGGGTTAAGTGTGCGCGGGACATACCACTTTCATTGGTTTTTGGTCAAAAACTTCTCAAATAAGTTTCTCTCCCTTCTCTCTAGAATAGAACTTAAAATCCTAGGCTTCTCTCTAGCTTTTCGCTTGCTCTGTGTGTAGTTTTTGGCGTTACGAGAGCAGAACGGTGTTGTACACGCCAAGGGTTTTGCATTCATCCGAATGAAATCTTGTTTCAGTGACGTTGGTTTTTGCGAGAAGTTAAAACGTCGAGTTTTTAACTCTCTATGGTAGGATTCTAGACTATCTTACTTTAAAAAGTGTGTTACATGTGATTATATGCATTTTTACCTTGTTCAAATGCTATAAATGTTGAGTTTTGAAGTTAAGACTTGTTTGATTGGTTTAAAAGCATGTTTTGATCTTTGGAGGTTTATTACAAAGTTGGTGGATATATGTCTGTGTAGTTTTCATAAACATGTGTTTTGAAAACTGGAGGAAACTATGTGAATGTTGCAAAAATATAAATTTTGGTGATAGGAGTCAACCCTTAGAGTTGAGCAAGGGTTTTTAAAATGTGAGTTGAATTGAGGATAGCTCCGTGCAAATATATTAATTTTATCTCCATGAATTTGGATGGATGAGCATTGTGCTTTTAATGATTTTGTGAATGCAACGTAACAACGTGGTGAAGTAGGCCTCAATTGCTCCTCGGTGAAAGTTCATAAATTTGCACAAATAGGTGCTTTAATCCTTCAGGTTAATCCCCATAAATAAAGTAGTTGTCCCAATGGGAGGCGTGTGCTATTGTGGCGAGGTATAGAATTTGTCATTGCGTAGAGGACCATTGGATGCCTTAGACCTAGGTTAATAGATGAGAGTCTATACTTGCTATCATTGTCCCTGGTGCGACAATATTAGTACATGTAAATCATTGTAGTCGTGTTACTTGTTTTGGTTGAAAACTGTGTGGAGAATAAAAAGAATGATTCTTTAGGTGTTTTTAAATTATGTATCGTTGTGGGGTTATATGAACATAGTGGTTTAAAAGAAAATCGTTTTAAAAAAGGGTGTGAGTGGGTGAGTTGTTCATATAACTAGTAATTACATATTATACTTTTTATGCATGCTATTCTCTTTCTATTAGGTTTCGGCTCACGTTGTTATATTTAGACAATTTTAGGTGATCCAGATGATTTAGCTTAGTGTAGTATAGTTCGAAGAACGGTGGTTGATTAGAAAACTCATAATTCTCTTTTGGTTGTATGAACCATGTAATCTTTATTCTGTTTTGTTTGTACGTGAAGAAAGTTGTTTTGTAAGCCTTAAAGTTAATGATTTCGATGCATGTATGCTTGTATGTATGAGAGGAATCTTGGGATGGTTGAACTTAATGTTCTATGGTTGAAAATGGATTTTGGGTTGGGTGATCTCAATATTTTATGATGGCTTTCGATTCGTTTATCATTTAAATTCAACTTGTGTGCCTTGAAAGAGGTTTTGAATATATTTTTAGCACCTCTAAAGGTTGTTTCTTTTTGCCTAAAATGTGTTGAAAAAGAATATAATATTTTCTAAATGTTAGATTACAGAGTTTAGCTTTGAAAATCTATCATGGGCCTGACTGATCAATAGACCGATCGATCGATCTATTGATCTGTCTTTTGTGTGTCTAAGTTTTTTGACAAGCGTGTGGGAGCTACAAACTGTTAAAGACCGATCGATCGGTCATTTGACAAATTGATCAGTCTGGGCATATTTTGAAAAATTTTGTGTTTTGTTTTAAAAACTTTGCTCTCGGGACCTAAATCTCATTCTTATGGATTACTCTTTTACTGAAAATAAACCATTGGTTGTGCGTCTCTTAAAGGTTTTGAACTCGTTATCTATCTATATTTTAAATCGTTCTAATTTGGGTAGTTTTGGTAGGTTTTGGTTTTGCAGAACGGTTTTTCTTGAGTGGTTCATATGGCAAACTAGAAAGCTTATTTATAAAAAATATCATTACTTTTTAATGTTGAATTTTGAAATTTTAAAATATAATAGTATTTGATTTACATATTTAATTTTATGAATTAATATTTTTAAATTCTCTCGTAGGTATCTATTAAACAAGATCAATATGAAACTTTGAATTAAAAAACTCATAAATTTTTATTGCAGTCCCTCTATTTAAATAATTAAATTTGACTATAAATATTGAGATTTTATTTTTTTTAATTCAGAAGTTGTTGAAGATTGAGAACTGAAAAATTAAGAATTTATTTTTTAATTGAAGTCTAAAATAATTCAAATGAAGTGTTATCCATTGCATAATTAAAGAAAAATTATTTATTTAGGAAAATATCAAAAGGCAAAAATTTCTTTTAGTTTTAATTTTTTCTACAATATCATTTTCTATTATTATTCTCAGAATTTATTATAACACCCAAGAGTTACTAACTTTACTCCTAGTATAAGAAATATAATATTCAAGTGACAATAAAAACTTATAAGCTATTTTTTAAGAGTAAATGGTGCAAAGTACTCGCCTGTGTTCAATTCAAAGTTTTATTATTTTCAATTTTGAGTAAAATGAGCACCAATGTCTAAAGAATCTCTTAGCATTTGCATGTTTTTCAAAAAATGGGAATTTCTCACTGTTATAAAAAAAATATTATTTAAGAAATCTTCAACACAGTGTCAAGTTTCTCATCCTGTAATGTAAGATATAAGAAAATTCTTATATAAAGTAATTCTATGTTTTTGTCATGTATGCTCCTAGATACAGTAGTGTAATATTTTATTTTTATCTTGATGCATATTTTAAAGAAATTATCATACATTGTTGAAGTGCAGGAGAAAGTTTTTATATATTGATACTAATGTAGTTTTGAAACTAATTACATTAATACTTCTATTATTATTTTTAAAAATGAAAAATATTTTAAGTTTTAGTTTTTAAAAATCTTAGTAATATGAAAAATCTTAGTGTGAAGTTTCTCATACCTTTAATGTAGAACACGATATATTTCTCATACATATATTTATTTAGATTTTCTATTTTTAATTTTGAGTAAAAGAAGCACTCATGCATTTAGAAAGTGTCATTATTTGAAATTATAAGAATTGAATTAAATTTTAGTTTTTAAAAATATTAGTAATATGAGTAATCTATCAATTCTAGGTTAATGCAAAGAATGAGAAATTTCTCATACTGTTACTCTACAGTTTTGACGTTCTTAATTTTAAGTAAAATGAGCACTTTCGTATAAGAAATTTTTTAATATTTTAAAAAATTTAGTACCATAAATTCTTTTAGAAATTGACGTGAATAAAAGCTTAAAACATTAATTTAAGATGCATTTCTCATGAAATTGAATAAAAAATAAAAAAAATTCTAAAAATATGTTTGAGTTTGAAAGAAAGAACAAAAAGAAAGGAACGAAGAAAATGAAAAAAAAAAAAACAGAAATAACAGAGGATTCTAATGAGATTGCAAAAAACAAAAGAATATAGACATATCAAATGTGATATATTCAAAAATATATATTTAAAATAAATAAATAAAAATATATTTAAGTTATAAGTTGGCTTAGTTAAGCAAAAAGGTAATTAAGCTTGTTGAGTGGCTTATTTAAATTGAAAAGACTAACTAATACTTAATAATTAATAGATAAATAATATTAAAATAAAATTTTAAAAATATTTTGGGTATTATTTGCCTACTAACCAATGGTCGCCGGATAAGACCGTATTTAAAAATGTGGCTTATAGTGTTTATTGTCAAAAAATTGAATTGACTTATTATATTTTAAGTTAATAAATAAACTTAAATAAGCTTAAAGAAAAGTATTTTACCAAACAAGTATTTATTTTCTAATTTCTTTTAATTTTATATACATGGATCGATATTTAACATATATCTCGTTTGATAAATCCTTAATGAGAAAATAAATTTTAAAATATAAAAATTTCAGCATTTTAAATTTTAAAATATAAAATTAAGGAGATCTAGGTGACCTTATAATAGCACATAATGTACGCGTACTAATTAGGTACAACATTGTAATATGCTGATATATTGTTCCTACTCACAAAATAATTTATTCCACCCCTTGGTGTGTTCCACTCATCATTTGAGAACGATATTGGGAAACATGTCCAGGTTCGTTGTGCCTTTGTCGTTATGATTGGTAAATTAAATAAAATGTCAAGTCCTGTAAAATATTGGCAATTACCTGTGTTCACGTCACTTTTATATAAAAAATAAAACTACATGACGTGTTAGATTTTGAGAAGAAAATTGAGTGAAATAATTTTTCTGAATAAATTGATGTTTAGAATCATTTCATTTGATTCTATGGCTCAACGGTAAACTAGAAATCTAGAAAAAAGTTTTAAAATTAAAAATAATTTTAAGTAAATAAGAATAAAACTGAATATATAAAATATAATTTTAGCAGTAATAAGAGTATTAATTGTGAAAAAGTAAATATTCAAAATCAGGAGATACTTAAGAGTGAATATTTTCGTTATTTAGATTCGATTATTAAAAAAAATAGAGATATTATAAATAATGTAACATATGAAATTAAAATTGATTAGATCAAGTGGAGTACTTTCGGAGTTTAATGTGATCGATAGATATCTATAAGATTAAAAGAAAAATCTTATAGGATAGCAGTTAGACCAGCGATTTTATACGAGACATAATACTAGATTGTTATGAAAGATCACACAAATAAGATGAGTGTTGCAGAAATAAAAATGTTAAAATTGATGTGTGATAAGATTAGAAAAGATAAAATCAGTAATAAAAACATTCGGGGAATGATAGGATTGTACCAATTGAGAAATGTTGAGAGAAAATAAATTAAGGTGATTTAAACAAATACAACGTAAATCAGTTGATGCAATAGTAAAAGAAACAACAAGATTATGAATAATAAAAACACTAGAAAGAGAGACAAATCAAAATTGACAAGAATGCATGATTAATAAAATATATAAACCTATTATAACTAACTGAAAATATAACTCTTAATATAAGAGAATGGCGTAAAATAATTTATATAAAATATTATAATTAATTGAAAAAAAAACTTAGTTTAATTTTATTTAACTTGATTATTAAAGATTAATATTAGAATGAATAAAATAAATATTGCATCACATATTGTATTTTATATGTCATTTGTCAAGAATATTATGGACTTTAAAAGAGTGACAGATATTGGTCAACCATCATTAAAGTGCGTAACCTTCAAGAGACTAAATCGAAAACACCATATATAATTTATAAATTACAATGGATTCGTGCTATATGCACACATTAAATATTTTATTTATATTATTTGTATATAATTTTTTATTTTAAGGAAAAAGTGCAAAGAATTAATGCTATAATGTTGGCCTATTTTTTTTGTCCAGGACCGTATCGAGACATATTTATTTTATTTAAGAGACATAATATTAGACTATGTTTGAAATATTAGACTGAAGTAGTATGGAATAGATGTCCCAAAACTCCTAATGTTGGCCTATTTCTTTTTGTCTAGGGTAGTATCGGGACATATTTATTTTATTTAAGAAACATATAATGTTTTATTATGTTTGGAGTATTGGATTAAAATAGCATGGAATAGATGTCCTAAGACTAGGAGTCTTGAGATATCAAATCTTTTAAATTAAATATTCTAACTTTAATCTAGTACTTTATTTGCTTACTCCATGGCAAAATAACTTATTAGATAAAACTTAATTCAATTCTTTTTTTTTTGTAAGAATTATATAAGATAAATAATTTTATAACAAAAATATCCATATGGATAAATTGACATTCAATTTTTTTTATAAATTGTCCTTAATTTTGTTTTCGGTCTAGCAGTGACAATAATCTTTTTATTGCCTATCTATTGAGGATTTGTTAAGGCCTAATTTCACATAATAATTATTTATTAATTTTGTATTTTTTTAATGTTTAAATTTTTTAATTGATATTTTTAATAAAAAATATATATAAATAAATAAATATATATGATAAATTACATTAACATTTCATGAGATTAATTAAAAATATAAAAACCTTCTTTGAAGTCTCTGAAATGCCACTGAGAAGAAACACATAGGAAAGAGAACCAACAATCAAGATATTACCAGGTAAAGACATGCACCAACTTCCCAGTTCCGAGTTCCCAGTTCCATCAACCATCACTTCCCACTTCCCATACCTAACCCTAAAACCAAACTTCGTTCTTTATAGATTTTTTCCTTCTTTTATTCTCTCCTTCCTTCGCCTCTAAAACCCTAACAACAATTTTGCTTCACTACCGATAAAATGTGAAACCTGATCTCATTTTAAATTTTTGTAGTTAAATATTTACATGATAGTTTACCTATGTGGTATTATTCTTATGTGCTTGTTATATAGGTGTGGTCAGTGAGTCTGGTAACTTTTAAATAAACTATGTTAGACCTACATGTGTAGGCAGATGCCCAAAAAATTTAATTCAAATATAATTTTCGATTTAAGTAATTTTTAAAAATAAATATTTAAAATTAATATTAAGTTAAAAATATTAATTTCGAGACGGTTTGAATATTTGTATGGGAATTAAACACATTGTAGAACCATAGGGGCATTTTAGTCTTTTGGGAGTTAGTGGCTTTGGTTTTTGAGCCAAAGCTTCTTGGAGAAGCTTTAGCCTTCTCTCTTCTCCCCCTCTCACCCGAAACTCACTCTCTCTCTCTCTCTCTCTCTCTCTCTCTCTTTTCTACCTCCATTGTTGAAAGCTTGAGATTTTCTACCTTCTCTCTACATTTGGAAGACTTAAAGCTTCGATTTGATTAAAACCTCAAGAAGAAATAGTGTTTTAGGCGACAAGAACTACACTTTCACCTGAATGGATTTTTGATTTGACAAGTTTGGACATTCTGGGTGTGTTAAATCTGTTGGGAGACAATTCAACGCCAAAAATATATACATGCTCGGTGATCCAGAAAATATATATTTATTAACTTTCAACAATTACAATAATATGAAATTACAGAAAAATAAAGTAACAGAAATAACAGGAATAGAATTTGCAAACCGAGTCCTGCAAACACAGTTTCCTTAAGAATGATTCACCGAATACCGAGAGTGTTGTAGGTTTTCCACCGACGTCACTCTCCCAGGATAAAACGGCTACACGATCGTTAGAACACCACCAAGGATCGACTACGAACGTACTCCATTTGTCTTTCTCTCTCTTACAGCTTGCAATATAATCTGAGAATTGTATCTCTCCTTTCTCACCTCTGTTGTGATTTTTTCTGTTCTGTCTCTTCTTCTCTCCTCTCTTTTTTTTTCCTTCTCTAAAAACTGAATGGGTTGACAGCATATATAAGCCTTCCATCATAGAGGGGGTTACAGAAAAATGAATAGCCATGAATGGTATTAATTTTTTTTGATTTAATTGCTAATTGAATGGCCAATTCAATTGCAATTGAATTCTGCTATTGAATTCTGGAATTCAATGGCCAATGAATTCACAGATTCTAACAAAATCATCAAGTTTCAGCTCACAAGGTAGAATTTTTAACTAATCTTAAATAAATAGAATGAATATGTGATTAATTGCCTTCGTTTAAGCAAAATGACATGAAACCCCTTATTTTTGTAAAACTTTTAGTTTCTATTGAAGTTTGAGAATTAGGATTTGAACGGTGTTGAGTAAGAAGTGGTGAACTTAATTGAGTTAAGTAAAGTTTTGGTGTTTACATATGTTGAAATTTGTCTTGAGTTGGAAGCCGTAGATATTGGGTGAAATTTAGAAATTTGAGTTTTGATTTGTTAATTGAGTTTGATTGTGAAATTGAAGAATTAACTAGATAATTGTAGATTGGGTGTAAATGTATGTTGAGTTATGAATGATGAATGAAAATGGGTTAATCTCCATCTATGAGATTGAAGAGTTTATGTATGTGTTGCATTGTGATAATTGTAATAGGCTTAAAGTTAATCTATTTGATTGTAAAATTATCGATTGATTAGCTTGTGTAGCAACTTTAGTCTTTGTGGCAATCCTAGATGTGTGGCGTAATTAGCCTGTGTGGCGACTTTAACCTTTATGACAATCCTAGCCTCTGTGGCGTAATTAGCATGTGTAGCGATATTAGCCTGTGTGGCGACTTTAGATTTTGTGGTAATCCTAACCTGTATGGCAATATTAGCATGTGTGACGACTTTAGCCTTTGTGGCAATCTTAGCCTGTGTGGCATAATTAGCATGTGTGGCGATATTAGCCTGTGTGGCGATATTAGCCTGCGTGGCATTTCTTACTTTTGTAGTGATTCTTGCCTGACTGGCAATACGACACTTAGTAAAGTCTGTGAAAAGAAAAATTTTAGAACTTGTTGAGGATCAGAAAGAAAAGAAAGTTCATAGAATTGTTTATGTGTTGTGGTAGTTGCATGAATTATCTTTTTACATATCATGCATTTATTCATGTTTAGTCATATCCTATTGAGCCTCTGCTCACGATGTTTGAATAATCTTTTCAAGTGTTAGAGAAGATCCCATGGCATGATAGCAAGGGATGATACTTTATTTATCATACTTTTGAACTTGGGCTATGTATGATAGTTTATGGATAACTTTTGTAATGAATTCCTAAGTGCTGTAAGGCCATAAGGTCAAACAATGTGAATTTGATGGAGGCTGATATTATGAACTCTTAAAAGATAGTTTTTGAACTTTATGTCTTACAAATTTAAAGGTTTTGGGTTGAATGTGTGTAATTCCCTTTATTTGGATGGATGTTGGAGCTTAAATTTCCTTGTTTCACTGATTAGAGATGTATTTCTTATCAATTTTATGGTTTTCTAAGGCCCTTGTATGCCTTTCTCTCCCAAAATGGACTTGGTTAAGTGTTAAGGCATCAAAATGTTCAAAAAGATAATGAAACACAGGAGCAAACCGATTGAGTGGCGAGCGGTCTTTCATGGGTTGCAGTTTCTCGATTGCTCGTCAAAAATGTTGTGACCATTGAAAGACCGATCGAGCAGTCTGTCTGTTGAGGTATTTGTTTACTTTGCTTGTTTTGCATCCTTTTTCAAATCGGTTTGTCTAGTCTTCTTTCTACCCCCTTTTTGGGTCATATTCATGTTCTTTTGAAGTCTTAGGAGTACACTTTTCAAATTTGTTTTCTTTTTTCCAAAGAAGTTCTTTTGGTTTTAAAAGAGTTGTTGGTTAAGAAAAAAGGCATTCTTGTATGGTTTTTCTTGTCACGGGTTTTTAGGGCGTGACATAAAATCCCGCCACTGCAACTATCCCGGCCGTCGATAGCAAACTGTCACTGCCGACGTCATCCCACCTCATTTCTCTCTCTCCATCATTTTTCTCTTCTCTCGTAAACCCTTCACATCTCTCTCTCTCTCTCTTCTTCACCTACAGTTGCTGCCGCCGATTCCCTTCTTGCCTCTCTCTGTTTCTCGACTCATCTCTTACACTCCTTCGAATCTTCTCTGCTGATACAGAGAACCCCTTGTAATGGCTTTGAGATAGATTGCGATTTAATAAAATTATTTTCAATTTTGATTTAATTCCGACACACAACCCTACATATATATACAATCATCGAATCAAACACCCCAATTTTAAAATTCTACAATTATACGGCATTCAAAGATCGAAAAAAGTGAGAAAGTTCAGTGCGTTAGGTTGAGGAAGGAGGATTGAAAAGATGGAGATGGGAAATAAGAGAAAAGTAAATAGGGATTTATGAGGGGATATTTGGAAGAAGACAGAAAAAAACAAAAAAAATAGAGTTTCTCCATCATTTATTTTCTTGGCGCCGCTGCCAGAGGCAGAGAGAAGCGATTGAGCCATGTCCACCTTCGATTTTCTTGACGACGTTCTCATCAACATCCTCTACAAAGGACCCAAGCATCTTGGGTGCTTCCATCTTCGAAGGGAAGGCCGTCGGGGACAATGGTGAACTTAAAGTTGGGGACGCCGTTTAGAGTGGTGGGGCTGCAGACTCGAAGGAGTCGTCGCTGGTTGTACTCGCTTTTGATGAAGGTGATGTAGAACCCCTTGTGGTGAAGTTTGAATGGACTTCTATTAGAACAACGGAACCCAAAATTATTAGTGTCAAGTTCCAATTCCTCGATCTTGTTCTTCAATTTTTGAAGGTTCTATAGAAATCCCTACTTCCTCTTGTCATTCGAGAGTTAGATCAAAACCTACCTTCAACCCCACAAGAAGAGAGAAAATACATAGGAGAGAAAAAATACAAAGAAAGGAAGAAAAGGATAATATAGTAATAAATTATTAAATGTTAGTTGACTTTAGCAAATTTTGTTGTTTTATTTAACAGTCAACTAGCGACAACTCACTACAATTAACGGAAGGATTAATTTAAAAAAAAGTAAATCAGAAGGGATATCAGTATCATTTCATATACCTCTGAGGAGGTTCTTGTATTTATCAAATACCTCAAGGGAGGTT
>JAOTRH010196452.1:0-11423 GCA_034768845.1 Heliamphora exappendiculata | reverse complement strand
ATTGGCAACGAAAGAAAGAAAAGCATCGAGCAGACTCATATGTTTAAGCTCAGTAACTCATTGGTCACAGATCATTGAGATATTTAGGGCCAACTATCCAACCTACTCATTTTGGAGACAAATGAGAGTGACAATACAAATAAAAAATATACAGGCATCTAGTTCAGCCTCTGTTTTTCTTTTTTTTTCAATTTTGGCATTCTTTTCTTCACAAATCTCCGTAACATTTGGCCTCAAATATCAACAACTCATCATTCTCCATGGTTACCACCCTTTTGATTATTTGCTCCTCAACTTTCCCAAATTTAAGGCCTAAGAGTTTTCCTGTTTCTGTCATCAAAAAAGCTTCTCTCTTGAACATGTCATATCTGATGATATGCATATTGCGATTTTAGATATCCAGTGTTGATAAAGAAGACAAGTCAATACTAGTTGATTGTTTGTGCTTTCCTTTTTTACTATACTTCTTTAGTTGCCCACCTTTTGTTTTTAAGGAATTTTTTAATTATTTTGTGGAATTTCTTTTCAAAAATTCTTATCGAAACGAGCCAAAAAAATTTTAAAAATTTATCAATGTACAAAAAACTCACATTAAGAAAAGAAACATAAAAAAACATTAAAATGTGTCTTTAAAAAAATTGTCCTCTACGCTAAACCCTCGTAGTGGTCTCCTTATTGAAGTTCAATAAAAGCAAAAATAAGCTAATAAATAAAATTCTTTATTCTTTCATCTAATTTGGTAAAATATTTTTTTACTTTGTCCAATTTCTCTAGTGGAGATCATTCAAAAAAGTAAAAAAATTAAAAAATTAAATAAAAAAATTTAGAAAAAATAAAAATAAGTAAAAATTTTTATGTTCTATCCTAGGAATAAGTGGATAGGTTACACCTTTGTTTTGAAAGCAATTTTAACTAATTATCAAATATCCTGCCCAACTACATTAATCGTGGTTTATTCAAATGGACTAGTGTTAGTAGGATTTTATATGGAAAAAATGTATGATCTCATAAATAAATAAAAATTTTCTTTTAAAATAATTGAGAACGACTCTTCTTCAATTTTTATTCAAATATAATATCTTTCAGTTGACTTTTTGAATGATAAAGTTCTCTTCAATCATCAAATTCACATTATTTTAAAATTAAAAATTGAGATATTTGTTAAATAAAATAGCATATATATGTACATGGCAAAATCAAGACATAACTCGATGGGCGATATATGAAAACAACACCAATGAATATATAAAAATTTTAGTAATTTTTGGGAATTAATTTTCTTCTAATGAAAAGAACACCAATCGGTCCCCAGATCGTATAATTAGTCACCGATCTCAATCGATCCATTCACCAATCGGTCCCCAGACTACTCTCGGTATTTTTACAAAACCAAACCTATCGATCCATTTATTCTTATAACGTAATTTTTTTTATATTTTCAACAACTTGCACAAAAATTAAAATAGAAAGATATCATAGCCAATAGCGTTCTTCGACCCCTTAGTTGGACCGCTCCTAAATGTGTACGAAGACGAATGAATAGTGACCATTCAAATATGAGTAGGAGGGCCCTCTAAAAGGTATTTAGATGAGTTGTTGTTATAGAGTGATAGCCCACAACTCAATGTTGAATATTCATATATTAAATAATTATATATCACAATTTTATTGGTCTAAATTTTTATTTTAATTTGTTTTTGAATTTGAAATTAATACAATGTTATCCTTTATTAATTATGATTTTTATTTCATCATTTTTTAATTTGAAAATTGGTATAAACTATCCTTTATTGCTTCAGATTATTTACTTTAATTCAAACTATATTTAGAAAAGAAAAAAAAAGTGACACAATTTGATTGGTTTAATATTTAATATTTATGTGTTATTATTTGATTGGTTGAAATTTATAATCTTTCAATTTGTAAAACTTATCTAATATTAATAATATCCAATATTTATGTGTAACTATTTGATTGGACCAATTTATGTTTATATTTATACTATTATATAAAACAAAACGTTACTAGTTTTTTAAACTCCAAAGTCCAAAGCTTCATCCAGACCTTTTATGAATTTATGTTTTCTTTATATTTATTAATTATTTATTATAATTTGATTGGTTCAAATTTGATTCTTTTCAAAATTTGATATTTATTTATTAAAGTTATTATATGAAAACTCTATCTATTTATTTTTATACTATCTATACTATTATATGGAACAAAAAATGTTATGGGTTCTTTAATATCCAAAATTACATTAAGAGTTTCTAAGAATTTATAAAAAAAAATTAATAATCAATAATTATGCATCACAATTCGGTTAGTCAAAATTTAAATTTTGAGAATTAATTATTTTAGATAATTTTTAAAAATTTTAAAGTCATCTTATTTTAGATTATTTTATAATATTCAAACTAATACCCTGGTATGAATTTATCTTATTCTATTAAAATTCTATCTCTAGACTATTATTAATAAATAACAGTTTATTATTTAGTGATACATATAAAAGATATATAACTTTTGATGACTCTTTTTTGCTGAAAAGAGTCATCAAAAGTATATAAACTGAAGATGTGAGAAGTTGAAGCAGAAAATAAAAGTATATATATATTAAATTAATTAAGATAAAATAATTATTTAATTAATAATAGTGAAAACTTGGCTCATTTATTATAATAATTAATATACCATTATTTGAGTGGAGTTTGAGATTAGTAATTTTTTATATATTTTTAAATATTAAATATTAAATATAAATAAATAAATATCTTTAACAAGAAATAGAAAACAATAAAATATAGTAAATTAATAAAATAATAATATAATCAATGGTAAAACTAGACTCAGATATTATAATATTTTAATATGTTATTGATTAAAAATTTAAACGGGAATAACTAATATAATTAATTATATGATTGTTTTTTTTATACATTTTTTTTATTTTGGATGATTGAATGTGAGGGAATCATGAGTGTTTCTTTTTATTTTGGATGATTGAATGTCAATGAATTAGGAGTGTGTTTTTTATTGTATATATTTTTTAATAGATATGTTCTGATTAAGTGTTTATGAATATTTAATTAATTTAGAATTTAACTGAGGTTAATAATTATTAGTTTAAATTTTCATTTTAAATGTTTATGAAATCAGCTGTGTGTTTTAAGCGGTGAAAATGCACAACCAAACATCATCGGTGGGATGAAAAGTGAAAACGTAAAGCATCTTAAATAATCAAACGGTGCCATTTTTAATTGCACAGCACCACGTAAAAATGGCGCCGTTTTTAATTGCACAGCACCACCAGGTGTTGCGCACCCAGCACCCAACCACCCCCAAACCCACCTGCTGTAAGGTGGCTTTAGACACTAAAGAGAAGGGAAAAAATTTTACACGCAGGTTGGGAGATAAAAAAAAGCAAATAAAAAGGAGCAAATAGAGTGTTTTTTTCAGTGAAGAATGGTACCAACACTTCTGACACATTTGGCAATTTATAATTGTTTGAGTACCACATGTGCTATACACCCATCTTGTATGTCAAAGTTTCTCCCACCGTAAGGTTATAAGTTGCTTTCAGTAATCATAAGCAGTAGTGGTCGGCTTCAAACACATGGGTGTTTATAAATGCTATCGTTAGTAGTTTATGAATTATAATTTATATTAAAAATTATAAGTATTTTTATAAAAATTATAACTTGTAACTGAAATAAAATAATAAAATTTAGTTATAAGCTTTAGTAGAAATTATGGGCATTTAAAAAAAATTATAACTTATAACTTAAATTAATAACAAAAAACTAAAAATTAATAGCAAAAACTTGCCCAAACACCACCGAGGGCTGCTGCAAGCAGGGATTGCAAACGAACCAAGTTAACTCGATTTATAAGACCTGTTTAAGTTTGATTTGTTTAATAAACGAATTATTCATTAACTTAAAATTAGATTCGTTGGTTAAATGAACTTGACTTATATAAATTAACTCGACTCGATTTGCATAGACTCGTAAACAACTTATTGAATAACCCAGTTCAAATCGATACAGACATGTTAAGCTCATTTAAGCAAATATATAAATACCTTAATTGTTTTTATAAAGAGGCCTTGAATTTATTTGCAAAATAAGAAGTAGAATGTAAGCTCGTGCTTGAGTTTGTTCGTTTATGTTACTCGAACTGAGTTCAAATAAAAGTGATCAATGTTATTCGAACTTGGTAATTAATTTTAGGAAAAGCTCGAACATTTTCAAAAAAAAAAAAAAACTTTCAAACTCATAAAACCTCTGCTCGATGGGACTAAACTCATCTTGTTTGCACCGCTAACCGGAAGATGGTGGTGAACTTGAAAAATGAGAGAGCTTCTAAATGTATGCGCCAACTTATTTTTAAATTTACAAATATTTATGCACTGTATATATTGGTAATGTATTTAACAAATATATGTACATATCTAGAAACACTCTCCTCCAAATGAGTTCAGATTGTAATTAAATTTGTGGGTGACGGGTGACATGATTTGGCCTACCGTCTTTAAATGTATTTCCACTTTTGGAAGCCCTCTTCTTCAAACGAATTCTATCTGTTGGTATGGTTCGTTTGGTAAAGAAAAACTAAATAGGCTTGTTTGGTTATAATTTTTATTTTCACTTTTTAGAAAATTATTGTCCAAAAATAATAAAAATACATTTGTTAACACTTTTTACAAAATGATTTCCAAAATATTGAGTTAAAAAATAGCTTGAAAACAAAAAAGAAATGAAAATAATTAAAAAATATTTTCAGTTATTCAAATCCATTTTGTTTTCCAAATTTCTCAAAACACAAGAGAAATCCATCGGAGCTCAATCGCCATCACCATCAAGCCAGATCCCAATCGCCGTTGCCATCGTCGTCGAGCTAGATCTCAATCGCCGTTATCGAACCAAATCTCTCAATCGGCCTCATTGTCGTACTCTCAAAATCAACAAACCAGATCCTTCATCGTCATTCTTTCAAAATCGACGAACCAAATCTCTCAGTCAACGTCGTCTCTTATCATTCGTCGCCGTCCTCTCCTCTCAATCGTCGTTGTTTCTCATCCTTCGTCAATATCCTCTCCTCTCAGTCGTCATCCTTCGCTCAGTCATCCTCTTAACGGTCACCATTTCAGTTATCACCCTCTCAATCAATCTTTTAGTGGTCGTCGTATCCGTTGTTGTCAACGTTTCAGTCGTCCTCTTCTCTTCTTTTTTTTTGATTTGAGGCCAGCAAGAAATAGAGTTTCTAAAAGTAGTATACCAAACGCAATCTTTTTTTTTTAAAGTACTATGAATTTATTTTTCAAATTTATTTTTAAAAAATAATTTTTAAATTACAATTTTAAAAAATGCAACCAAACGCACCTAAAAGGTTAAAAGATCAAAAAATCAAATCAAAACCTAACTCTTAAAATATTGTTTTCAAACTCTAACGACTTTTAAAGCACAATAATACCCCTAAATTCGTACTTATTTACTATCACTACTAATTATATAATTATTAATATCAAATCTATAGAAAGAGCAAAATTATCAAATTTGAACAAAAAGCTAAAAAGTTAGCTTTTTATTCAAATAATTAATTTCAAAAAAGATAGCTTAAAAGCTAAATTACTAAATAACCTATTTTAAACTAAATTTAACTTTTTAACTAAAAATTCAGAAAAACAAAAACATTAATTTTAAGCTCGATTGACAAATGGGCTGCCATTTTACCTTCTCTTTGGAACTTGATTTTATTTTTTTTTTAGAATAAGGGGAAAATACTAGAAAAGAAAATAAAGTTAAAAGTTTTATTTTTATTTTTATCTTTTGTTGAGCTAGTAAAATATAATGAACTGAGTATTTTCTCAGAAAAAAAAAACAATTTTACTGTTAGGTTACCAAATTAAAAAAAATGTGTAAGTAATTTAATTTCGCTTTCTTTTTCTAATTTTTTAAACCAATGATACAATTTATGATAAACATAATATTTGGTAACGCATGCTTCGGTTGTATCTTAATTAGATTTTTGTGGTGGCAAACGGCAAACAAGATACGTGTATGATATATTTAATTGTGATTTTATAATTTTAGATATTTTGAGAAGTAAGAAAACGTTTTTTTGGAAAAAAATATGTGAGAAGTTATGTTGGAAGTAGTAGGTTATGTGGGTAATGAGAAATTATGTGCAATTATTTTAAGTTTACATATTTATATTTTTTTATTGATTAAATAATATTTTACATTTACTAATAAAAGAAAAAGTGACCCAACATAGCTTGAGCAAATTTTGTATTATTCTATGTGTTTTTTATTATAATACTAAGCTTAATTTGTGCTCGGCCGTGCGATGCATGTTCAATTTTTTTTATATTTAGAAAAATAAAAATGTAAAAAGTGATTTTTTTTAAATTTATGTGAAAAGTTATGATGAAGAGGAAAGTTGTGTGTAATTATTTTTAAAATTAGATATTTATCTTTTATTAATTAAAGAAAATACCATATTTACCACCCACTAATGGAGAAAAAAATCATGTAATGTAATTTCACCATTTTTTTGTCTATGCCCTTAATACTTTTTAAATAGTATAATGACACTTAACTCCCAATAAATTGCGACATTGGCTACACCAAAACTCAAGAGTTTTATATAAATTATATACATATATATATATATATATAGGCACCGTTTGGTAACTCAACTTAAAGTTAATTTCTTTTAAAAGTCACTTTAAACTAACAACAACAACAAAAAATGATTTGGTTAAATCTTTAGGTGGAGTAGTCATTCCATGCTACATGGGATAACGCTCCAAATGCTTCTGATCCAAATATTTGTGTGGACTTTACATAAAAAGTGATAAAATTTACGTAAATGTGCAATTCTAAACATTTGCAATAAATAATTTTTCCTTTAGGTGGCTTAAAAGTTAAAAAAATTATTTAATTTAAAGTGATTTTAAATTAAAAGTTAATTAGCCAATAAATTAAGTGACTTTAAGCTATATTAGAGTTGTTATAAAAAAAATTTATTTTACCTAATTTCATATTCTCTTCTTTAATAAACTCGTGGAGTAAATTCTAAAATATACTTTTTATAAAAGAAAATGGATGTATATTACTTAATAAACAAAAAAAAAACTAAAAGCCAGTAAATAAAAAGGCAAAAGGCCGAATTGGCACATTGTGTTTCCTGAAAACTGATGCGGGTAAGCATGCTTTTGGGGGCCCAATCGAGAAGGCCCATGCCCAACATTGTTCGGGTGAGGAGAAACCTGGACCATTTAGTTTTAACGACCCATCCAATGAGTTTTGCCCCGACCCGCCCTGTTTCGCACGTTCTCCGCTGTTATATACGAATTTTCTACAATTTTAATACCAAATAGAGTAAAAATAGTATTTATTTTCTCGCCCTCAATTTAATAAAATAAACATTTTTAAAATACAAATATACGTATATAATTTACTTTTTATTTTTAGTTTTATTATTCATCGACTATTGTCTTTTTATTTATTATATTATATATAACTTTTATTACTATCACTCCCTTAAAACTTTGAAATTATTGCCCAAATATATTCACCTCTACTACTTCTTCGATATTATTTTTATCTTTACTCTGATCAAATAAAAAATGAGAATTGAAAATCTCATTCAGTCCTTGCCTGCCTCTATTGATATCCCTAATTGTAGTTAAAAATAACAATAGAACGTGATTAAGAAGATGAAACGAATTTGTGATATTTTATTTTTATATCTTATTTGAATGGTATAACTAAATTGGGAAAAATCAAAACATGTCAATAATAATTAATAAACTATAAAGGTAATAATACTAATGAGAATTAAGGGATAATATGATATTAAAAAAGAAAAATGACATATTAAAACTGAGTGTGAAAACTAAAACATAGACCGAGGTGAAAATTTGACACACGCCGGCTTTCGTAGCCTACCTCGTACACCCACACACGCACACGTGCATCATCAAATAAACTAGTCAATTTACTATAAATTAATAAATTTATTATAAATTATAAATTAATAAGTTTACTATAAACAAATAAATTTATAATTTATAGTTTAATAACTAATAAAATAATAAACTTATATTTATATAATATAATAAACTAGCAACTAGTTTATAGTTTAACTTAAAAACTTATTATTATAAGTTTAATACATTAGTTTATAATAAATTATTAGTTATACACTTATAAAATATAATAAATTTTAAATTTATAATTTTTAAGATAATATATTAACTACTGCTAATAAAGTAGTAAACTAACATTATATTATAAGTTTATAAACTAAATAACTATAAAAATAATAAAAATACAAATTAAATAAAAAAATCACGAAAATCCAAGGCCCACCCAAAGCTAGGGCCCTAGGCTCAAACACGAAGCCCTAGCCTGAACCCAGTATCCCTAGGGCCTAGGTTGACCTCCGGACAAAAAAGCTTAGTTCAGCCCGAAGATTTGGTGTGAGCTCGCCAGGCCCAAACCGAGCTTGGCAAACTCGAACTATGACTGGACCGGGTCAAAATTACACCTCTAATGATAGTTTAGGAAATATAAAAAATTTGTACAACTTTAAAATTAGGGAATACTAAATGAATATTCTTTCTTTATAAAATGGTATAGATTTATGAACGGTTCCAAAATCATTTAAACAGAACTAGTCATATTAATAATATTAGAATTGACGGTGAATAATAGGTATATATAATGAAGAGATATTTATGAAAATTGTACTGACATATGTAAAGGTAATAGACTTTACATCTAGAAATATATTAGTAATAAAAAAATTATACCCGTTAATCTATTAATTACTGAGCGGCGATTAGCATGACTGTTAAAGTTTTTTACGCTCTTATCCTAAAAATAGGATTTTTAACATATTTGTCTAATCAACGTTGATTTGTTTATTTTATCTCTTATTTATTAATTAAATTTATTGAATTTGTATTTAATTAATTTGAATCTACTAAGTCAAATCACTACCAAATATTAGACTTATTTAAAATAATTAAAATTCTTAAAATATTTATCCCATTAATTGTTGAAAATATGTTTTTAGTTTTAAAACAAATCAATTTGAAATCTATTAAAATCAAATCACCAAAAATATTATGTTATCAGACAAAGAATATTAAGCATATATTAAGCATTGCTAACTCTGGTATTGTATGGTTACTTCGTATAAATATTCTTTTGTCTACCAACCTAACAGTTCATTTGGATTAATAATGAAAAAAAAAATTATTTTTTTTAGTTTTGGACATTTTTTTACTTCTAAAATTTTGTTTTGATTAGAATTGAGAAATAAAAAAAATTTGACCAAATTGTTAAAAAAATTCACTAAAAAAAAAAACAATCAACATACATATAATTTATTGGTTTTTTTAAAACTTATTTTTGTCTTTTGATTTTTTTTATTTTGACTAATTTTTTTATCTATTCAATTTGTTTTGAAGATAGGAATTAAAAAGATAAATAATTGTGATCAAAAGATGAAAAAAAAACTCACTAAAATTTTAAAAAATAAATAAATATCTCAAACAAGATCAATATTTGTTAGTATTTGACCTAATAGATTAAAATGTATTTATTTTAGTGTTATAGTTTTAAATTATGATTGGAGTTAATTTTCATTGTAAGTGGGACCTTATTGAAATGTGAAGTAATAAAAAACATATTCC
The DNA here is from genome assembly GCA_034768845.1 of Heliamphora exappendiculata. NCBI lineage: Eukaryota > Viridiplantae > Streptophyta > Magnoliopsida > Ericales > Sarraceniaceae > Heliamphora > Heliamphora exappendiculata. The sequence continues at coordinate 1,711 of JAOTRH010196452.1, read as the reverse complement.
AAACTTTGTAATGATTTTTCTTGAAATTGATGTTAATAAAAATTATAGGGTTTTTAGGGCCTTAAATAACTCAGGACAAACTTTAATGATAATTAATAACACCTTATTATATGTTGAATAAAATACTATCTTAAAAAGTAATAAATCCCACTATTTGAATCACTAACTATCATGTCAAAACAATCCCAAAAAAAACCTATTTAACAGATTGTAAAAGTTTCTTAGAACGGAAAAAGTGACAAATTCATTTGTTTTCTATTCCAAAAAAAAAATACTGTTTAGACTTATTTAACATGTCTACTTAAAATTACTTATATGTCTCTTTACTTGTTTAAAATTACTTAATTTTTAACTATGCCATATAAGTAGCCATGTCAAATAAGCTTAAATAGCATTTCTCGTCCGAAAATTTTTTAAAAGAAATGAAAACATCCCATTTTGTAAACTAACCAGAATGCCGCCCACGTATACACTAAATGGAATTTCACATGCTATGAGATGATAGAAATATTAATTAAGTTTTGAAAAAGTAGAAATATGCATTTGGGGCGCAAAGGCCCTTCCATTATGTACAAACTTGCCAACCATCCATCCATTCATCCCTCTTCAAAGCACCAAGCATCTCATTCTCTTCCTGCAACCTCACCTTTTTTTTTTTTTAAGTTATAAAATAATTACAGAAAAACAACAAAACACGCAAACAAATCCCAGATTTGCACTCAAAGACAGCAACTGCCATTTGTTAGCTAAATAGGACTTCTCTTACAAAATCAGAAATCAAACTCTCCAGTTGCCTGAAAAATAGACGTAGCATAGGAATAAGAACTTTGAAGGTGAGGACAAAACACGAGCAGAGAAATAAAACCAAGCATTTATATTTTAATGACAAATAATAAAATTCTATCCCTCTAACGAATTAAGCTTTCAAATGAAGTTGTGATCAATAATCTAACATGTTACCAAAACATTTAATAGATATTTTGTTGGAACCTCCCCGTTTACCCATGATTAAATTACTTACTTGCATGCGTTTAGCTTGCTCTTGGAACCATGCCATAAGGCGGTGTGTTAAGAATATAAATTATAAAATTATACTTGGCTATAACATCTCAAGTAATCTTTCTTTTTCTTTTTAGAAATAAAAAAAAAGTTAAGGAGTGGCGAGGACATCACAATAGATTCAAAATATATTCCCAACCCACCTTATTAAAGAGAATGTCTTTGTTGTTTATGTGCATAATGCCATCCTTTAGAGTGCATTTCCACCTGCTCTTAGTTCGCGTAACCTACACATCCAAATGAATAACGTCGGCGAGGATATTGTCAAGCATGCACGGTAAAATCCAACAAATGCTCGAAGAATGGCAGCAATACCTTGTCAAACTGAGCCAAAACTAAATGGTGTGTGTTTAGGTCCTCTCCCTGGTCCACATCGTCCAGTTCATCATCATCATTTTCATTCAAGGGCTCATCCTCCTCGTCGTCTCCAACATCATTCTGAGTGACAACAGCAGGTGTACCTGCTTGATCTAAAAGATGCATGTAATAATTAGCTCCAACAGCAAATGGAGAAAACCAATAATAAGTCAAAGTCATCCAAGCCAAAATATATCATAAGTTTACCATTTGGTGCCGGCGTGTTCACTATATTGTAATCTTCATTGACAACCCCTTGATAATTATATATCTTCAGTACAAGAAGAAACCAAGT
>JAOTRH010196441.1:0-11423 GCA_034768845.1 Heliamphora exappendiculata | reverse complement strand
ATTTTGGTATCAGAGCCATGTGTTTGTATTTAGATGCAATTAATTTCACATCGTAATCGGTGGAACCATCTACGACAAGCCAATGGATCAGTAGGTTGTAAGTCTTCATTACAGATGTATGGCCAAAGATGCACAATTATTGACTGTTATTAGTACTGTACTTACTATTTACATATTATGGTTAGAATTATTAGATCATTTTCAAATATACTTGTGAAAGTTATCTGGATCACCTCAAATAATTAACCAAAGACAATCGTTATCACAATAGGAAACAAAAGAACTAAAGGAAGTAAATTCCAAAACTATAAATATGCTATACAAGAGGAAGAAGAATTACAATTATATATATATATATATAAACTAAAGTATAGGGGAGGAAAAACGAATCGACATACTTAAGTACAGGGGAGGGGAAACGAATCGGTGGGGATGGGGCAAAAAGAACCAGAGGGGAAGAAGATGCGGGAAGAAGGCGATGGGAGAAGAAGAACCAGAGGAGAAGAAGAAACGTGTAGATGAGGGAAGAAACGTTGGAGATGGGTTTACAGAAGATGATTCTACTGCTGCTACTGCTGAGAAAATGACTTTGTTGATGAAGAATGAGCGCCTCTCATGAAATGCTCTTGCTGTTGAAAAAATGATAAGCTCTGGGTTTGTTGGTGATGAAATGAGCTCTGCTAAGGGTTTAATTGGGAGGGAGGGATATTGACTGTTTGGATATTGGGTGATATTGTGTGATCGTCAGGCTGGATAATGGCAAACAGATTGTCAATAGGGAATAATATTATTACGGAATTAAGATTGGACTCGTCCAATCATCTTATTTTAGGTCAAAAAAAGTTTATTTTGATAATTTAAGTTATTTATTTTATTATTTTTTAGTACAGAAATTAGTTATTATCTTAATTATTTAATTTTAGTAATTTAAGAATAAAAATATAAAATAATTTTGATTATATAAGAATTTGTTAATCTATTAATTTTAAGGCACTTAATTAAAAATAAAAATTTATTAATTTGCTAATTTATGAATGTAAAAAATATTAAAAATTAATAAAAGTGAACTGAAATTATTTTTTTGGAGTTGCAAAAGGATAAGCAATATCAATGAATGATTTATGTATGTATATATATAGAAGCATATGAGCTAGGAGATATAACAAAAGAGAATGTCAAAATTGTCTTAGTCCAAGAGGTTGGGGCTTAGGGTTCGGAGTCTAGTAGTCGAGGACATGAGGTCGAGGTCTTAAGGTTTGAGAGTCAAGAGTCATTGGCGTCATTCTTTCTACTTCTACTACAGTCACCAATGTTAACACTATTACATTCTTTAAAAACATCGTTTTTAAAATTGCAACTAAACGCATAAAAAATATTTTTTTAAAAATAATCTTCCATTAAAACAAAAGGAGCCTTAAATATTAGTAAGTTTATTCAGCATTCATTTTGAAGCTCCCAAAATAAATTCACAAAAGTTGAATCTCCCATTTGCACTGTGCAGTTAAGTTAATGGGTCTCACTTTAAAGTCAACCTAGGTTCTTGGCACACTGTGTGCAATTTTTAATTTACTATCATTAAAATATTAAATTATAATTTTTAAAAAAAAAAGAAAAGGCAATCATGTAAAGTTTATTAAAAACTAATATCAATGTTATTATACTGTAAGTATAACTGGATGAATTGTGAAAAATAGTGGTGGAATGATATAATTTTTAAGTATCTATAAAATTATAAAATAAAATGAGTTGTGAAAAAAAACTTGCTAGGGGTTTAGGTATAAAAAAGGTTCATATGGGTTTAGGTATAAAAAAAAGTTCACATGGCCTCAATTTTAAAAAACTCCAAATGGTACTATCTGTTAATATGAAAGTATAGATGTCAAAGATTTAAAACGATATTTTAAATAAAAATATATAAAAGATATTAAGTATGTATTTAGTTTAGTTTTTTTATACAATTTTTTTAAATTTTTAGTAAAACATTTTGTGTAAAACATTTTGACTAAAATAAAAAAAAAAACAAAAAAAGACAAAAATGTCATTTAATAAAATTTTTTGATTTTTTTTTTTGTCTTTAGTGAACTCTTTTTAACTTTTAACTGCATATTTTTTTAGACTTATCTCGTTCCGAAGAACCAAAAAAGTAAAAATTTTAAACCGAAAAGTAAAAAAGTCCATAAAGGAAAAAAAAGTCAAAAAATCCTATTAAATGAATTTTTTTGTCTCTTTTTGTTTTTTGTTATTTTAGTCAAAATGTTTTACTAAAAATTAAAAAAAATTGTATAAAAAAACTAGACTAAATACATACTTAATATCTTTTACATATTTTTTATTTAAAATATTGTTTTAAATCTTCGACATTTGTACTTTTATATTAACGGATAGTACTATTTGGTGGTTTTTAAAATTGAAATCACGTGAACTTTTTTATGCCTAGACCCCTCACAAGTTTTTTTTCACGGATCATTTTATTTTATAATTTTGTAGATACAATTTAAAAATTATATCATTCCACCGCTGTTTTTCACAATTGATCCAGTTATACTTAGAGTATAACAACATCGATATTAGTTTTTAATAAACTTTACATGATTGCCTTTTCTCTCTCTTTTTTTTGAAAAATATAATAGTATAATTTAATATTTTAACGATATTAAATTAAAAATTGCACACAGTGTGCCAAGAGCCTAGATTGACTTTAAAGTGAAACCCGTTAACTTAATTGCACAGTGCAAGTGGGAGATTCAACGTTTGTGAATTTATTTTGGGAGCTTCAAAATGAATTCTGAATAAACTCATTAATATTTAAGGCTCTTTTTGTTTTAATAGAAAATATTTTTTATGTGTTTAATTGTGACTTTAAAAATAATGCTGTTAAAGAATGTAATAGTATTAGCATTGATGACAGTGGTGGACGTAGAAGGAATGGCGCCGGTAACTCTCGAACCATGAGACCTCGACTACTAGAACTCCAAACTTTAAATCTCAATCTCTTGGACTGAGATAATTTTGGCATTCTCTTTTGTTATATCTCCTACTTCATATGCTTCTATATACATACATACATAAATCATTTGTTGATATTGCTTCTCCATTTGCTATTCTAAAAAAATAATTTCATTTTACTTTTAATATTTTTTACATTCATAAATTAGTAAATTAATAAATTTTTATTTTTATTAAGTGCCTTAAAATTAATCGATTAACAAATTATTAAATAATCAAAATTATTATATATTTTCTCTTAAATTACGAAAATTAAATAATTAAAATAATAACTAATTTATGTACTAAAAAATAATAAATTAAATAACTTAAATTATCAAAATAAACCTTTTTGAACCTAAAATAAGATGATTGGACGAGTCCAATCTTGATTGAGGTCATTTGCCATTATCTAGCATGACGATCACACTTCACCCAGTATCCGAACGGCCAATATTCCTCCCTCCCATTTAAACCCTGAACAGAGCTCATCATTTTCCCAGCAACGAGAGGCGCTCATTCTTCATCAACAAAGTCATTTTCTCAGTAACAGCAGCAGTAGAATCATTAACAGCAGCAGTAGAATCATTTTCTTCTGTAAGGCCATCTCCAACCCTCTCCTTATTCTCCCATCCTTCACTGTTCTTCTTCCCCTATCTCCACGCTTCTTCTTTTCCTCTGGTTCTTCTTTCCCATCGCCTTCTTTCCCCATCTTCTTCCCCTCTGGTTCTTTTTGCCCCATTCCCGCCTATTCATTTTCCCTCTCCTGTACTTTAGTTTATATATATATGGAACTCAACCTGGTTCTTCTTCCCCTATCACCTTATCCCGTCTTCTACCCCTCTGGTTCTGATTCGCTTTCTCTCCCCAGTACTATAGTTTATGTGTGTGTATATATATATATATATATATATATATTATTTTTTCTTTATTTTGATAGTTTTTTTTCTGTAGAGAAATGACTAAAATTGGTAGGATAACAGCAGCGATTCAATTGCTATTCAGGAAAAACAGTCAGCCATGTCTTCTATTATTGTCAAATAATATATTAACTATATATTTTTTTTTTATATTTTAATTTATACTATTTTGATGTACAGATTTTGACAAAAAAACTGTTATAAATTAATTTCTTAAAGATGAAAAATTAACATTACCAAGTCAGAGGATGGAAAGAGTTTTGTTGAAATAAACATTCTACCGAAATATGAACTGATCAGATTTTCGAAGGATACCAACTCCTGTATTTTTAAGTTTTCTCTTTAAGAGGCTAGTTTGATACTAGTATTGAATGAGGAAGACTCAAAACTTTTTTAATATATATATATATATATATATTAGATACAATGTCTACTGTTGTAGTTTTATTTACTTTCAGTGAATGTTGTAATAATTTTTATAAAAAAATTAATCAAGCTAAAGAAGCTGGAATAGACGTGCCAAGATTCTTCAAGAATATGTGGAAACTGTCAAACAATGACGACATATTAGAATAAATAAGACAGAAAGTTTATGTAATTTTTAAAATTTCAGATACAATAAAACCACTTAGGATTTAAGATAGATGATGAAAATTAAGCATTGTAATTTTTTTTAATGTAAAGTCCAATATATATGAAAGTTAATGTGATTTATTTATTAATTATGTGTCATTTTATTTATTTTTATAAGTTTATTTATTTATTCAAGCACCCACCAGACACCTCCTTAGATAGTTGTTGCTAATTACAATAGATTTCAACCCTCTTGAATTACTCATTTTTCAGTTGACAGTCCGTACACTTCAATTGTTTCAAAATAAAATTAGACAAAAAAGATACATGGGGCAGACATTTTTATTTTGTTTTTTTAATGCAAAATATGTTTTATACTCATTATAAATTAAAAAAATGTGAACAACGGGGCCTAAGGGTTCGTTTGCTTGTTCCAAAAATAAGTTTGGATCAATTTAGAATCATTTCAAATAACAAAAAATAAATTTGAAAAGCCTATTCCTTTAGTGAATATTTTATCTTTTAATAAAAAAACAATTCTTTTATCAATAAAACAAAAGTGAAAAAGGAAACTAATTAAAAGACTAAAAAAAGTGAAAAAGGCAAAAATGATAAAAAGTTTGAAAATTTTCCAAAACGGAAACTAATAACTATCCAATATGAATGTTGAACTTGAATATAGATAAGCACCTCGAAACCTGTCTGCTCGAGCCAACATAGATCTACTCGAGCGGTTCCACCCTTAGCCATCTGTTCGCTTGAGCGAACAGAATTCCGCTCGAGCGGTCCCACCCTTAGCAACATGTCCGCTCAAGCGGTTCTACACTTAGCAACCTGTTCACCTTTTGCCACTTGTTCGCTCGAGTGAACATAGCTCTGCTCGAGTGATCCCACCCTCAGCCACCTGTCCCGCTCGAACGAACTGAACTCTGCTCGAGCGGTCGATGCTGAGTGAAAACCCCAAATCAAGACGTAGTACTATACCAAAACATAAGCCAAACACCTCACAACACAATTCTCAAGCATAATTGAAGGCACAATCATTGTTAATAGACATTAACATGTTCACATTTTAATTCTCATATACGAATTACTCGAACAACCATTTACTATTAAATTTATCATTACATAGTTTCATTAACCTCAAAAAATAAAAAGGGACTGGGTCCCTACATTAGTTTAGCCAATTTGCGGTATTTTAAAAGTGCTTGGGCTATTCTTTATTTTATTTGGGTCTAGAAAGCCACTATTAAAATGTCAAACAAAGACTAGTTTTAATAATGGCAGCAATTAAATTCGTATTTAAATTAACATTGGTTAAATTTAAAATTGGTTGTTGCTAGATTAAAGCCGCTCAGTTAGATAAAATTTAAAGCCAACAAACGTTAGATTTGTATCAATAAGGCTAGGGACACCGCCCAAGCCATGCACCGCCTGCTATTTGCTTGCTTTTGGAAACTAACTTCTTCATTTTGTTTGATATATTGTGATTTTTTATTGAACTTTTTTATTTTATACTCGTTCTAATGAAAATTTTAAATTTTACTAAAAAACGAGAAGAGTTTAAAAAATTATAATTATTTAATTAAATGATGACAAATTTTTTTATTAAATACGTAAAAGAAAGTCAATAAAACTTGATTTGAAATCTATAAAAAGTTAAATTTTTTTTAAAAGTTAGTTTTTAAGTTAGACGGTTTGGTATCTCTATAAAGTTTACTAATTTCTTTTTAAGCAAAAAAATTTATACATATTAACTTATTTTTAAAATAAAATTAAATTACTATTAGCAATTTTTGTACCATATGAATTGAGTTTTTAAGCTTATTTTATATATGATATGCTATGAAGAGAAATTATTTAAAATGATAACAAAATTGTCAATACTTATTTTGAAATGATGACAATATTTTATTAGATAAGTATTTAAAATATGGCGACATTGATATGTTCAAAGTAAGTATTTGATATGTTATGAAAAAAAAGTCGAATTCAAAATGTGGTACAAGAATTGATTAGTATATCAAACACAATATTTTTAAAATGAAGTGTAGAGAAACTATTTGATAGTTTCTATTTGAAACTATCAAAATAAGAATTGATAAGTATACTAAAATATTTTTATTTGATAAGTATAGTATGAAGAGAAACTATCAAAATAAGTATTTGATATGCTATGGAAAAAAAAAAAAACTATTTGAATCTGTCAATATCGTCACATTTTGAATATTTATCAAATACAAAATATTTTGATAGTTTCAAATAGAAACTATGAATTGTTTCTATTCATAGCATATTAAATACAAAATAAGCTAAAAAACTCAATGCATGTAGTACAAGAATTGTCAATAGTTATTTTATTTCATTTCGAAAAATAAGTGTATAAAATGTGTATAAATATTTTTGCTTAGAAAAAATAATAGTAAACTTTATAGAAATACCAAAAAGTTTAACTTAAAAACTAACTTAAAAAAAAAAAACTAAATTTTTATAGATTTCAAATCAAGGTTTATTGACTTTTTTTATATTTTTAATAAAAAATTTATCATCATTTGATTAAATTATTAGATTTTTTAAACTCTTCTCGTTTTTAGTAAAATTTATTATTGTTAATTTTTTTCATTTTTAATTTTTTCATTAGAATGAGCTTAAGATAAAAAAATTAAATAAAAAATCATAATATATCAAATAAAATGAAGAAGTTAGTTTCCAAAGGCAAGCAGATTGCAGGTGATGCATGGCATGGCTTGGGCGCTGTCCCTAGCCTTATTGGATTTCAATTTAAGTCAACGGATGCTAAATCTAATGCCGACAGTGGCAAGATTTAGTTTTATGCCGACGACAGTGGCCATATTTAGTTTTAAGCCGAGAACGATAAATTTTAATTTGAAACCGATAACAATTACATTTAATTTGAAGTCGATAACGGTTAAATATAATTTAAAATCGACAACGGTTAAATTAAATTTAAAGCTGACAGTCGCAAACTTTAATTTAAAGCTGACAATTGCTACGTAAAAATATTTTATTAATGAACTATTTAACGGCTTTTGCCGCAATTAAATCAAGTTCTAAAATGAATATTTTTAGCAAATTTTATAATATTTAAAATGCTGTTCAACGGTTTTTGTTATGGTTGAAATTAGTTTTAAAAAGATATTTTTAGCAAGCTTAATAATATTTACAACATTAAATATTAAATGATATATGTTGAATTTTTAGATTATGCATAACGTTTAGTCTTTATTACAAATGTGATTTAATTAGATGATTGCTAAGGAGAAGTGGTCCCTCCTGTGATGGACTCACAGCAACACCTGCTGTGAGCTAAAATGTAATTTTTTGAGAATTTTAAAATTCAATCGGAATCGTTCATTATGTTAAACTAATCGATTAGGTAATTTGAAAAAAATTTAGATAAATCGGATATTGTTATATATGTGATTAGAGTATATTTGCTTTGAAAAAATTAATTGGCTTATAATATTTTGAAAATAATCTGTCAAATAAATGTATCCGCATCATATAGCTAATATTATTTGATTAACTTGATTTTTTACTGATATTATTTACTTGACGATTGTAACATAATAAACGATTTTAATTGAATTTTAAGATGACCAATAAAACAACATTGAGCTCACAGTAGGAACACCAAACAGGATTGCTAATATTCAATTGACTTAGCCTTCGTTTGGTCTAAAAAATCTAACGAATTATTTTGGGAGGTTTTTTTTTTCTTTTTGGACTTTTTTTCCCCTTTCGGTTTAAAATTTTTACTTTTTGATTAATCGAGAGGAACCTAAAAAACATGTCCGTTTAGGTTAAAGTTAAAAAGACTTCACTATAAAAAAAAATCCTATTAAGTTACTTTTTTTGTTTTTTCCGTTTTTCTTAAATCTTTTAATCAGAACTGTTTACTTTTTTGATACCTTATGTTGAGATGAATCTAAAAAATATATTCATAAGGACTGATAATTTTTTTCTTCTAAAAAAGTATATCGTGCATAGCATAATTAATTGCTAGTTTTTCGTTTAGAAAAATACTAGTGATGTGTTTGTTTTTGCCATTTTTTAATAACAAAAAGTTAACCTTCATTTATTAGACTGTGAATGTGAATATTGAGTATATAATATATAACTATTGGGTAAAGTGTATTAATATTTGTGAAAATGATATATCTCACCTTTAAAAATTTTGTTTACATCAAACTATTATACACCGTTTATTGGTGGTGTTTGGTATTGTTGAAATTAGTAATTTTTAGATTATACCTTCTAATATAAATTATGAATATTTTGTAAAAAATGTAATTTGTAACTTAATCCAGTTCTTTATTTGTTTTTATAAGGATTACAAAAGATAAACAATTTGATGACAAAACATCACCTAAAATAATTCGAGGACCTCCGGGATCTCGGACCCCTAAACCTCCCGGGACCCCAAAACCTCAAGGACTACCAGACCCCGAGACTCTAAACCCTTAGGATCCTAAGATCCCGAAAATTGTCAGGCTTCGAGACCCTAGACCCCCAAGCCAGGTCCCCAAGACCCTTGGAACCGACAGACCCCCAGGCCTCTGGGTCCCTATGTGACGCCCCGAAACTCGGGATATAGTGACAAATTGCTAATAATGGTACGGAATAATAATAAGCGATTGATACTCATTAAGTAGAAAATTAAAAATATCATAAAATTATGGTTACAGACCGAAAAGTAAAATGTACTTAACAGAAAATGTGACGATCTAATCTCTCTGATTTATTTTGGGATAATTCAAATACCAAAATTTAAAATAATGTGGGTTTCATAATGTATACATATATATATATATATATATATATATATAGTTAAGTTTTGCTTGTACAAAAAAAAAAAAAAGATTAGAGGAGGAAATCTCTACAATTCTCAAGAGAGTATAAAAAAAAATTCAAAACAAAATAAATCTCGAACGCCCACCCTTTTTGTGGACGCTTTCTTCTGCTTCAGTTCGCCGAGAGAGAGAGAGAGAAAGAAAGAGAGAGAGATGTTGGGGAAAGACACCGGCAGTAAGGTGGTTGCTCAGCATCGTCGTGGAATTGGTCGGTGGTGTGGCTGGCCGAGACTGACGAAGCTCGCGGCGGTGGTGACTGAAACCTAAGGTGTGGGTTTCTGGGGTGAAAATTGGAGATGGGGGTTAAAACCTCACAACTCGAAGGACCCGTGAGATCGAGCGACGTCTGATTCTTCTTCCCCTCGTACAGGTAACCGAAATTATAACCATCGTAGGTTTGCTTTTCTTACGTTTGAATCCTACACCGATTTAAGCGTCACCAGATACCCCTGTGTGACCCTCTCTTCTGACGGGAAATTGTTACGAACTCTTTGAGGATTTTAATGCACAAACAGAGGCTTTGATGGTGGCCCTGCGTCAAGTTGGCCGAACCTAGGGTTGAGACTTTTGGTGAAATCCGACATTTGGATGCTATAAGAGCTAGGATCTAGACTAATTCTAGTGCTGTACTTTGATTTGTGTTGATTTTTATAAAATTGAATGAAATTTTAAGAAAAACCCAAGTGTGATTGTAAATTTAAGATTGTGATTATGAATTCAAATCTTAAGCTTGTGTTGAATAGAGAAGTTAATTCTAAGAACAAAAATTTATCTATGAATGCTTGGATGTGGAGTTTTAAATCATGAATTGGTGGATAATCTAGAAACAATGAAATTATTAGAGTGTAAATGGAATCGCAAGATTAATCATTTTGGAATATGTAATTTAATTTGATAATTTAATTAGAAAGACTTGGAAACTTATGGACTCCTTAACAAAAGTAAATATTTAATTAAGATCAAGATAAAAATAAGGTGAACTAGAGTTAAGTGATCATGAAAAGTTAATAGTGAAGTTGGTAACTCAATCTTAAATGTTTGAGGATCACTTGGTGTTGAAGACTTAAAATGAAATTTAATTAAGAGATGATGAGTTCATGAGATTGGAACCAAGTTATGAGTTATGTTAATTTAATTAAAGTGTTAACTTAAATCATGGGTTTGTTGAGCAACAAGCCTTTAATGTTACAATAATACAATTAGTGTGAAGAAGAGCCACATTAACTTTATGTTTAAAAAGTGAGTAAAAGAAATTATGTGATTCACATTGATGGAAAAAGGGGATTATTTATACTCTTGAATAGTGAGGTTAGTTCATGAATTATGAGTTCTTGAACTTCAAATAAACAAATTAACTACAAATTCTAATTTATGGTGAAAGAGTTACTTTATAAATTAAAGTTTACATTTCTATTTTGATATGAGCAGATGTATTAAGTGTTGGGTTAATTTAAGAAACTAGTTAAATGATATGTTGGAGTTTAACTTAAAAACTCATGGAATTTGTTGTATAATTTTGAAACTATACCTCAAATGGGATGTTGGGGAATGAGGCTGTGTAAGGGAATAATGAGAGGAATTTGGTTCTATGGTGTGTTGAAATGAATGAAAATGAGATTTACACTTTGAATTGGAAATTTGATAAAGTTGAGATACGCATATGATTTTTAGTTATATAATGGGTGAGTTCAAACATATGGATAAAAAAGTTTAATTACATCAAAAATGTGTTGATGGAGTCTCCTAATAGGTTAATTTGAGTTGAATAAATTAATTTGTTTCGATTTTACAAGAAATATAAAAAAATATTGAATCAAGGGTTTTGAAAATATGTTGGGTTATACTTGGGACTACTGTCGTTAAATTGGGAAGATGTGATTACGTTATAATATGCGAAATGATAGATGAATGTGGAATCAATGATGGAAACCAATTATGAATGTGGATATTATAAGAGCAAGTGAAATTTGGAAATTTATTTTTGAGGTTGATTATGGACAATTGTTTTAAGCTTTTATGAAGGTTTAAAATCTTGTTTTAAGAGTTTAGATTCACGTTTCAAGAAGGAGAG
>JAOTRH010196430.1:0-11423 GCA_034768845.1 Heliamphora exappendiculata | reverse complement strand
GGCGCCGTTGTCGTCGTCGTTCATGCCACCCATCATCGCCACCGTTGTCGCTGCAGTTCTCTCTATGTCTCTCTGTCTTTCTTTCTTAAATCGTAAACCCCCACCCCTAACGTTGCTACTCAACACAGTCGGCGCCGTTGTTGTCGCCGTTCACGCCATCCACGCAAAACGCCCCATCTCTCTCGGGTGCGGTGGTGGTCTCACGGTGGGTTGTGGTATATATATATACTAGGTATTATCCGTGCCTAAATGCACTATCACCATTTTTTTGAAATTACTCGTACATTTTAATAATTTTTCTAAAATCTTATATTACTATGAATAATTCATATTAAAAAACACTAAACAGGAAAAAAAAGTATAATACATAGATAATTATTCTAAGTATTTAATTTTAAAAAAAAAATTGACAAAATTTTTCATATTTTTTAATTAATCTTACGGTTTGACCGTTCACAAAATAACTTGTAATAAAAATAAGCAACACAATATATATAGGCTCAGCCTGGATCCCAATAATAAATTAAAAAGAAAAACTAATCAAAACTTAGTATTTGAAATTTTCAATTTCAGAAACTAATATAAACTAAATCAACATTTATACAAAATTTTATACCTTTAGTCTTGGTTCAAAGAATAAATATTAGATTAGAATAGAAGAATAATAGCCTTCCTTTTCAAACACTACCAACATGAACATGCCTCCTAAAATACTTCCATTAAACAATAATCAGAGAGTTGAAATTTCTTAAAATTTCTTAGAACTTTTACACATTAAAAAGCAATGTAAGTAGTGAAAATATATATTAGCTTATTAAAAAAGAACACTCCAAATGTGTACTTGAGCATTAAAATAATACGGACGAGTTTATTACATTTTAACAAATTTAAGAAATACAGTCAAAGTCAACAACAATGCTAAAGGTCAAAATATAATGCTAAAGGCCAAAATATAAACCCAAATGACCTGATAAAAAGTTTACTTCTTTTTTGCTTATTCAATTGGTATGAACTTCTCTCGTCATTCACCACAACCAGTGAATGATGGATAACTAAAGAACTAATTCTAAAAAAAAAAAAGAAACGATTAAGCTATGTACAAATATATTGCATCAGTATGAAAAAAAAATCTTTGTCTATCAACCTTCAAATGCATTCGATCAAAGAAATCCTTTGAACGCATCGCCAGTTTAGTTCATAGTAAACACATTAATAATGAGTGACATAAATTCATGTGCAAGTGGTGCTTTCTGTGCTTGTTGTTCTATGGTGATCCATCAAAATAGACTAAAATAAAATACCATTTAAATGAATATGATAGCGTAAAAAATGTATGGTTACAAACCTCAATTGATTATCAATTATTGCTTATAGGAACTTCAACTGCAATCGTCTCCGATATCAAATTGGTAAAGTTTTTATTCTCTATTTTATTTTCAATCATTTTATAGTAGAATTACATAGGATTAGAATTGAATCTCAAATACAACGATATCTAATAAACAAATATGTAGTTATCTGAGACAAAAAATACAAGTCATAATCAAATTTTTAGTAAAGTGTACAGAAACTCCTACAAAAGCCAAGCAATGGACTTCAATAATTATCGCAATGTAGTAAGAAAAATTTCAATTAAATCCAAAACCTTCAAGAATTAAATTAGAATTTAAAAAAATAAAATAGGCATAGGCGTACCAGATAATAACAACATGTAATAATAATAACCGGCAATAGAGGTAACATAAGCAACCTAATAACTGACATTATTCTACTACAATAATAATAAAAATGACAAGTTAGAAATTTTTAAAATACAATTTCGCACAGACAAGCTAGCAATTTTTAACTAATGTGTAAAGAACCCAAAAATGTCTACGAAGAGAAAAAATGTAAATTTGCTGATAAAAGATGTATATGGCTAAATAAAATTATTTATAACAACAACAAAAAATAGGTAAAACCAGTTACACAACATCAATCAAAGAGAGATTTGGATGTGGACACCATGCGATGGTAAATCCAAATATATATGAGAGAGAGAGCCGACAAAACAATATCCACAACTCTTGTTAATTGGAGAAGTTGACCAAATGACTAATTCCCTAATCCTAATTTAACAAAATTAATTATATCAAGTTAACCAAGAGATAATCTTTATCTTCATAACTCAAATTTATTATAAGATCTCAAACAATAAACATTTCCAAACCAAATCGTCATTCTAGAGCAAAAAACAATAACTTACATTCTTTGCAAATAAAAGTAAAGAGAACTAATGAATGACTGAAATAAAATATGAAGACAAGTAATGAATGAATAAGGTATACCAACATATTTTTTTAAAAAAGCCTTGCAGCATGATATAATTTATTTATAGCTTGTACTTCATTCAAAATTAAGGACATTAACATGTTTTTTTCTCCTTTTTTCATCGATTTATTCATCTGAACAAACTTTAAATTGAACAAAACAACAAATATAGAGTAAAAAAGCAAACGATTTTAAAAAATTCTGGTAGTACAAAATGAGCAACAAAGGAAAGCCAAATGGAGAAGTTCTTATTTCTCTAGTTTTTCTTATCTTGCAAGCAACTACAACCACCACCGTTAGATCGGTTAGCTAAGAGAGAGATTTAGATGTGGACACCATGTAA
This sequence comes from Heliamphora exappendiculata, assembly GCA_034768845.1. Taxonomy (NCBI): domain Eukaryota; kingdom Viridiplantae; phylum Streptophyta; class Magnoliopsida; order Ericales; family Sarraceniaceae; genus Heliamphora; species Heliamphora exappendiculata. Next base: position 8,770 of record JAOTRH010196430.1, on the reverse strand, counting down.
TGGTAAACCCAAATATGTATTAGAGAAAATCGACCAAACAATATCCACAGCTCCTGCTAATTAGAAAAGTTGACCAAATAACTAATTCCATAATCATAATTTAACAAAATTAATTATATCAAGCTAACTAAGAGATAATATTTATCTTCACAATTCAAATGTATCATAAGATCTCAAACATCGTCATTCTATAGCAAAAAATAATCACTCACATTCTTTGCAAATGAAAATAAAGAGAACTAATGAACAACTGAAATAAATATGAAGAAAAGTAATGAATGAATAACGTATACCAATATGTTTTTTAGTATGTAATTCATTCAAAATCAAAAATATTATTTTTTTTCTTTTTTCTATTGTGTTATTCATTTGAACAAATTTTAAATTGAACAAAACAACAAATATAGAGTAAAAAAGCAAACAATTTAAAAAAATTCTCGTAACACAAAATGAGCAACAAAGGAAATTCAAATGGAGAAATTCTTGTTTCTATAGTTTTTCTTATTTTTCAAGCAACTACAACCACCACCTCAAGTTAGATTGATTACATAAATATTTTTACACCATTATACACGTATTTGTATAAAGATAAAAAAAAATCAAAGCTAAAGAAAAATCAATGTTTTCCACACAACAAAAATGTAAAAAGAAAATCATAAGAAAAATTGTCCATGCTTGATCGAGCTATCTCCAATAAAAAAAATTGATCACACCAACTCCAAAAATAAACGAAGTTTGAAAAATAATACCTCCGAAAGATAGTATGAGCCGTTGGATTGCTAGAAGATAACATGAACCATTAAATCAAAAGATAGTCGCGGACGATTAATGATAAGAAGATTAAACATTGAATCTAATAATCTTGAATAGTATAAGAAAAATTTATCAACACTCTATTAAAGGAGATAATGTAAATACAATATCATTTAATTAGAAATCCAGAAATCCTTAAGCTTCTTACTTGATTTAGCCAAAATGTAGCTCTATTCTTTGACTTCAACTAACTCATTCTATTCAAGTTGGTATTCTTACTTTATCGAATATCTCCTTAAGTAACTTACCTATCTGCCAATCAAATAGAGAAATAATATATTTTGGAGTGACCATTGGATATTCCACAATTTCAAGCATGAATTCCAAACAACCAAACATACCTACAATGAAGTAAAGCATGCTCCATGCACTAAATATTTTCCTTACACATATTACAAATTGAAATCTAATGACCCATAACACTAATTCTTGAAAAATATTCAGCATGCCCTACATGCCCGAGCCAACTATCCAAAAGACTACACATAACAGATCGAGAAAATCAGTCCCATCTATTGCATAAATATGTTTTTGTTTCAAGAAGATTACAAATTATTATAGTTAAAGCTATACATATAGTGTCGACTGCTCATACACACTTATTTAATTTCCAAACTGAATTACACAATGATAAAATTATTCCTCGCGTACTTTTTAAATTAGAATTACATTACACCTAAAGCAAAACAAACACTCATTAGAGATAAGATCAAACTATAATTTTAAACACTCATGGCGAGTTTGTCCAAAGGATATGAATAATAATTTTTAGGCATCTTTCTTTTAAATAAGAGTTCTACACTACATGGTTTATTTATAAAAATTAATACTAATTTCTAGAGGGCTAGGTATGACCATGGGTTGGTAATCTCAAACCAAACATGGTTATCGTTAGATAAGAGAATTTGAGGGAAAAATGAGGGCTTAACTAACCTTGTCATGGTGGTGCAGTGATGGAAATCAAAAAATGGGAATAGAAACATTACTGCCTAGGATGATTTGATTTTTTGAAGTCAAAAAATCAAATTAAAAACTACTTTTTCTATTAATTTTATTGCCAACTAAACATATAATGAAAGCAAATGTTTTTATATATTTTTTCTTTTAAAAAGCAGGGGGCCTTACTGCATAGCATGATTTGATTTTTTTTCCTAGGTATTTTTTTCTTCTAATATTCTAATTATTTTACCCATTGAAGATCAATGCCAATTTTAACCCCAAGAGAACTATAGCTTTGTTAATCAGATTATATTGTTATGTATTCTGCGAAACACTTAATATTATTTGTTTAATGCTCTAATCGGTTCTTCAAAACTAAGTTATATATTATTGTATACTATTTTGGGTTTCTTTTTCTGAATTTGAAGAGTCTGATGAGGATGAGACCATCGAGTTTCATGGGAGTAACTTTTATAACCTTACATAATCCTTTAATTCAACAACATAAATTATTTATAGTGTTATTTATGCAATCAATATTACGAAGATAAAAAGACATAATTGTCGCTCACAACGGCTTGGCAAAGACCAAATTAACCAAATATGAATGGTAAGTCATTTGTGCATAAGTGTTCCTGTTAACAGAGACATTGAAACAAAAATGGTCTTTGGATGAAGGACATAACAATATAAAGGATCAATACAAAGCTATAGCTCTCAATGAAAATTTAATTATTTTTTGTTGCATATTTGAAAATTGAAATTTTTTTTTTGTTGCATAAAATGTGTCTCAAAGCTTTTTTTTTTTTTTTTTTCCCCCAAACTGAGATTTGAACATAACAGTAAAATCCCACCAAAGAAGAAGATATTATTTTTAACTAATAAAAACAACCTCCAATTATACAAAATACCAGAACAACCGCTCATCGCAAATTCTAAAATCCTAAAGGAAGTTATATACGTATATACGAAGAAACGGAAGAACATAAAAAGAGAAAGCATCGTGAATGGAAGGAGAGAAAGAGAGAAAGAGTTTACCGGTGGTTGCGTGCGACAATCGGCGGTGTGGATAAGGGTAAAATCACTCACGACCACTACCCATCTCTCTCACCGAGTCATCGTCTCTCTCTCAATGGAGGAAGGAAAGAGAGAAAGAGAGAAATAGTTTACCGGTGGTTGCGTGCAATCGGCGGTGATAGCAACGGTAATAGGCGGTGTGGGTGTGATTGTGGTTTCGATCGGAGAGAGAGAGAGAGAGAGAGAGAGAGAGAGAGAGAGAGAGGCACTGGTTTAGGGGATTAGAGAACGGCTGTGGTTTTGAAATTGAACGGGACGTGTTTAGGGGAAGTTAAGACTAGAGATGATGTTTGGGGAAAGTTAAGACTGAAGATGATTTTCAACCGTTAGGTCTCATGCATATTACAATTTGGACCGTTGGTTTGAAAATGTGTGTAGTATATTTTAAAAAACCAGCTGTGTTATATATATATATATATATATATATATATTGGGTGTGTAATTTGGGGCTGATCCGGCCAACTGTGAATCGGGCGGGCCAAGCTCGGCCCGACCCCGGTAGGCTCTCACCAAATCTTTGGGCTAGGCTGGGCCGGGCTTTTTGTCCGAGGTTAGCCCTAACCTAAGGGGTAAAGGGCTCGAGTTACGGCCTCGGACCTCGGGCTTGAGCTTTTGAGCGGGCCTTGTTTATATATATATATATATATATATATATATATAAAGAGAGAGAGAATGAGAGAGAGATAGAGAGAGAATGAGAGCAGCTGCAGTGAGGAGGGTCATCGGTGGTGGCAGTGGCGGTGGCGTTGCCGCTGGCCGACGTTAGTGGCTGCGGCGGCCTGCGGTTGGAGGCGTGGTGAGAGGATGATACATGTATATATATATGTGGACAAAGAGAGACGAAACAAAGAGAGGCAAGATCGGCAGGTGGAGCGGCGTCGGCGGGAGGTGGCGCTGTGGTTGGCGTCGCCGGTGGCAGTTCATCGGTGCCGGTGAAGGAGCAGCGACGAGAGCTAATAGGGGGGTTGGAGCGGCGTCCTATTTGTCTTTTTCTTTCTCTTTTTCTTCCTTTTTTTCTCTTTTTCTTTCTTAACAGTTAACCCTAACCCTAACCCACACTTGAGGCTAACGACGGGCCTAGGGCCGGGCCTGTGGCGGGCTTTTGGGCGGGTGGGCCTTGGGTCGGGTCGGGCCGGCCCAGCCCACGAGCTTGGGGGTGTGGCCCAGGTCCGAAAAATGCACAGTACGGGCTTGGGTCTTGGCCAAGCTGAGTCAAGCCTGCACAATGACATGCAACGGGCGGGTTTCGGGCCCCCGTCGGGCCTTGGTGTGGACGGCGGCGGCGACGTCTGGTGTGGACGGCGGTGGCGGTGACCAGCAATGGAGGTGGCGACAGCGTGGGTGAGGCGTTGGCCAGAGGTGTAGCAGTTTGGAGGGGTGCAGCGCCTGTTCTTCCTTTTTCTTTCTTTCTTTTTTTTTGAGCTATTACACTCACAATCAATCGTAAAATATAAATTATTTCTCGATCGACAACGTTCGCTACCCTTTTGACGACCTAACATTGTTAGTGAAAGACTTCGATCACCGGTAAATTATTTTAAAAAATTCAAACAAAAATATTATCGTTGTATAAACTTTATAAAAAGAAGAACCAGGTTTCTGTGTTGAGAGGAAAAATGGGAATAGAATGATCGACAACGTTCGCTACCCTTTTGACGACCTTACGCAAATAGTGAACGGTTTCGATCGCCGATAAATTATTCTGGCGAATTCAAATCGAAAAATTATTATTTTATAAACTTTATAAGAAGAAAAAAAAAAGAACCAGCTGCTGCATTTGAAGAGCAAAATGAAAACAAATTTAATGCCACAAATAATCACAAATGAAATTTTAACAATTTAAGTTTGTATGTAACAGCATTTCAATCTATAAAAAAAATCAGTGTAATTTGTCTAAAAAAATAAACTTAACTATATTTAACTAAAATTTCAGAAGAAATCAGTGTAATTTATCATTTATTTATTTATTTAGATGAATTACACTATCCTCCTCAAAATAGAGTGAGCGCCACAATTTTGGCGTCAGTACTTTGACTTTTATTGATTTGAATTTGCATAATAATTTAATCCAGGCCATTAGTACAATAATATCAAATTTATCCTTTATTATGAAATTAGTAAAAGAAAAAGTAATAAAAATAAATATTTTTTTTATTTTTTTACAAAAAAAATATAAAAGAAAAAAGAGAATAAAATAGAAATTAAAATTATTTTATTTTAATAATTAAATTTTGTTTACACCTACACAAATATCATATCAAAAGTTCTATCTTGTGTTATAGATTATCTACAAATTATTATTTTTTTCTTTCCATATTTGTCAATAGAAGAATAGTAATATGTAAATACGTGTGCGCCACCAGTGTAGTTAATTGGTTATTGGCATGGAACAATGGGTAAAGATTCATGGTTGTAACAGGTGAATAGGTGATTGTAACCAATTATTAATAAAAATAAGTACGGTTATGTTGTTCAAAAATGTGGTCTGATTTTAATGTTGAATTAAACAAATGTTGTGCAGTTTGCAATAATGATTTATTTATGTATTATTTTGTTGATTTATTTTTAGGAAAAAAAATCTTTGTCGGTCTCTCTCTCTCTCTCTATATATATATATATATATTATTGAGATGACTCAAGAAAAAATCAACACATTAACAAGAATGTGAAAAAAATGAGAAAAATAAAAATAAATCACAGTAAGTAAATAAGTCAATTTTTATATTTATTATTTTTATTTTTAGTGAATTTTTTTATTTCTTGATCATTTCCTTTTTATTTTTAGTTCTTCTCATTGATAGATCAAAAGAAGCAAGCAATTGATGAGAAATTTATAAAGATAAAAAATTAAAAATAAATAAAAATTTTATAATTTAATTGATTATCAAATATCATTAAGTATCTGAACAAATTATATTTGTGTTAAAAATAAATAGTGAATTAACGATATTATTTATTTTGTTAAATAAAAATGTTAACACTTAACTATCTCCAAATAACTTATTTTTTTAATAAATAATCTACATACTAAAAATAATAAAATAGTAGTTAGGATTATTGAAGTAGACCCATTATTGGATGGCTTAATTGAACCGGTCCTATCCAATAATGGACCGGAGAGAAGTGTTGAGAATTTTCACCATTCTCAAACGTAATGGAAGTATAATCATACACACACTAAAAAGAAAATCACAAATTTATATGGTTCGATCTAGACGGACCTACATCTAGCCGTAGAGAAATCTTTCCATATAACAAATGGGGCATTCTCCCTCATGGAGTTAGGAGCGAGAAGAAGGGAGGAAGCCTTCAAATTAACCTAGTTTTCTTGCTTATAGTTACCTTGGTGCTCTCTGTTGGGATTCTAGGTACAAATCCCTTAACGCAGCAAAAAAAGAAATCACAGCTTCAATTCACATAAAACAAATAAAAAACAAGAACACTCACAAGAACACATGAATTTACGTGGTTTGGTTGACTTTCTACCTCTACAGAAGAGAATAAACAATCTACTATTGAAGAATAAAGAATACAAAATTCACTCTCCCAACCTCTCAATCACTGTAGCCTCAAATTGAGCCTATCTCTGTCTCTCTATACTCACTCTGGCCTTTAAATCGAGTCTTTCTAAAGTAATGGACGTTCTAGGGTTTCTAGATCATAAACTCCTTATATATAACCCCAAAAAACCCTTAAAACTCTTCAGAATATCGCGGCGACGCTCAAGCGCCCCTTGAACGCGTATTAGTGCCATACACGGTGCTCAAGCGTCTAGCTAGTATCCCACTAGCGCACGATTCTATCCCCTAGGCGCTCAAGCACCCCGCGAGCATTCAGTGATCGCTAGCTAGCGCTAGCTAGCTCTTGTTTCTAGTTTTCTTGGAACATTCGAGCCACAAACCTAACAATCTTCATATTGACTTGAATTTCTCAACCATCTTGAAGAACTATCGGTGTCGCCTCGACCTGCACCCCTTTCATGGGTATAGGTGCTCCACCCCCTCTGATCATCAAACTGAATGAACTTAGACCAAATTTAAGTCATACTTGAATTTGACTCTCTTGCAATTAATAGTCTTCTCATTCTTCGATAATTTTTCAAACTCTAAATTCTCAGTCTTCTGTGGCAACTCCACCTTCTTTGATACTACTACTTGCTCTTGATCTTTGCCTGATCTGCTTGTAGCCTTTTTGTAAGACGAAGGATTCCCACTGTACTGTTCTCGTTGCTGTTGACTAGAACTACCATCACTCGGCTTTCTAAGTGAATTAGCTTACCCAAGCTCCATCTTGACTACTGCACTCTTCTTTTGATTTTCTGACATACTGTTAGTTCTAAGCAATCCAAGAGGGGGTGAATTGGATTTTTAAAAATAAATAATAATTTTAAAATCCTTTTCAAAATTTTTTTAATAAAGCAATCAATTAAAGCAGGATAAACAAATATTGAAGCAAAGGAAATATTAAAAAGGTTAAGAATAGAAAGATAGAACCAGACATCAATGATTTTATAGTAGTTCGGCTTCCTCCAAACCTACGTCCACTTCTCAAGTTCTCCCTTGAGTATTTTCACTACATAGAATGCTTTACGGGCGCATTCCAAACCTTTATAATTTCAAGATTTTACTTGAGCTATCTAAATATTTACAGGCACATTCAAAAGTCTAACGCATCTTCAAAAAGATCTTACAAAAATAATTTCTTATTTTTTTTGATCTCTCTTGAACTATTCTTTGATGAGATTTACTCACTAACTCAAATGATAAAATGTGACTCACCCTTGATTACAATAAATGAAGAGTATTAATGTGAAACACTCGTTCTCTTTACAAAAAAAATTACAGTAAATGATAAAGTAAAGAGAGATGAGGAACAAGAGCTAGAGATTTAGCAATAAATGAGGGCTTGAGAATTATGAGTTTGATTCAAGCAATAGAATAGTAAATGTAGGTCTCCAGATGGAGCAAATACTGAGAAATTACTCCTTATATAAACTCTTGTACATTCATGACTATTGGGGGTAAGTGAGAACAATAAATGCCAAAAATCTAACCGTTGAAGTTTGCCACGAATTTCAATTTTTGTCGCTGGTGTCGACACAAAGAACTTTGGTGTCGACACAAATTGTCTACGGCAGTGATCTTCAAGTGGTTGGGTCGACACATTTCTTCTGAGGTATCGACACGTATTCTGCAATCTACTATACCAACATCATGGTGTCGACACCTTTGGATTTGGTGTCGACCCTTTTAAACTTCAGCATCCGGGGAGGACCATTTATGTCGACTCATCTTTCCTTTGGTGGTGACACTAAATTCTGCAGGAAGTCTTGGTATATTTGTGTTGACGCATTTGGACTGTCGACACCGAAATTCTTCAGGCGGGCTCAGAACTTTTGTGTCGACTTATCTTCAATTTTGTGTCGACACCCAAAATCTGCAGGTGATCTTGGTTCTTTGTGTCGACACAATTTTCATTTGTGTCGACCCAAAATTTCAGATAACAAAAGTGTGAAACATTTTTGTGTCGACACAATTAATTTGTGCCGACTCATTTTGAGTCCTAAGAGTTTCGACTCTTTTGTATTGACACAAAACTTGTTTGTGTCGACACTAAACCTTTATACCTGAAAATTGATTTCATGAAATTGTTAGGGTATCAAACCATTTGATCAAAGGGTATTGACACAATTGATATGCTTTAAGTATACTTTGCCTTAAAAGTGTTTGACTTATTTTTCAATTGAGTACAACACAAAATATTCTTATGCAAGAATACTTAAGTATTTTAATCATTTTGAGAAATAAGTCATTTCTTTTGGTTAAATGTGTCAACTTAATTGTTCAAAATGTGTTAACACTTTCATTTTAAAAATATAAAATATTATCATTTTAAATCCATTTATTCTTAAAAAATAAATTATAAAAATCATCAAAATCAA
>JAOTRH010196419.1:0-11423 GCA_034768845.1 Heliamphora exappendiculata | reverse complement strand
TATATTCTTTTTTTTTGCAACCTTTTACTAATGTTTTTTTTTCTCAAAATTGATACTATAATATGTGTTTTACTTAAAAGACTAAAATGCCTATCATTAAAATATATTTGCACATTCCATTCTCACAAAACCAAGCTCAAGTAAAAAAGAAAATATGTTTATAATTCTTGTGGGCTCTTACGAGATGATAAGATATTATTATTAAGATCCAAAAGTAATTTAAGTTAGTTAAAAGATAATTATACTATAATGCCCCGATTTCCAATCAATAAAAACCCAAGCGAATGATAAGATAAAAACTCGCTTTATAAACCTCCCAAACTGAAAGAGTTTCTAAAATAATTCTTTAACAGTAAAACAAAACAAGGCGCCAAATCTTCTTGTAAAAGATGAGAATAACATAAGTATTATACTTGCAAATGGTTTTCTAAATATGACATTTCGTACCACAAGGAATGCTAAAAGGTACCTAACAAGAACCCCTTTTAAAACAATATTTCAAAAATGTGCCACCCAGCGAACTTCTCACTGCTCGAGCGGTGAAATATCTGAGAGCAAACTGCCCAAAATCTTAAAAATATTTCTAAGCGTTGGACAGTCATCCATTTTTTTCATCCTTTAAACATGGTTTTAGATAAACAAAAGTGTGATGTAAAACAAGCATTTAACATTGAAATACGTCCAACCTTTAAACGTGGTTTTAGATAAACAAAAGTGTAATGCAAAACATGCATTTAACATTGAAATGCGTCCAACTTCACAAAAACATGAAAACCAACATGTTAATTCATAGAATTTTCGTACGAAAATTGAGAAATTAACCTGAATAAGAATCCACCGATCTCACATGCATACAAGTCATAAATCCATGGCCTTAGAGTCTTACAAAACGAACTGTTATCGGATCAAATACATTCTTCTAATGCATTAAGGATTACAATTATTAAAACCAAAATCTCCAAAGATATAACCAAAGGAATATCCTTTAAACATGCTTTTTATAATACCTAAAATTATTTATACAACATTAGTCGAGACTCATAAAAAATAGACAAAAGATGAACAAATGCATGGCATACGAGAATGATTATGTGAATGCACAACAAGTTTTTACTCAAAACCAACCTTACCTTTTCTAATCAATTCACATCACATAATCGGATTTTTCGCACACACAAAACCAACTCCATTTACACACACAGAATCATAGTTTCATTTTTTATTTCCCCACCGATTCAACCATCCCAAGGTTACCACAACACCAAGTTCAAATCATTCTAAATTACGACCTTTTCAAGATTTTCTGATTCTCAAGTTTATCAATCATTTGGTAAAGGTTTTGCAAATCCAATTCATTCTTTGATTTAATTAAGTACCAAGACCAGACGACGCCTATAGACACAGGCGTAGCTATCACAACTGGGCCACACGAGACCCAACAGATAAATATCAATTCTATAGCTCGATACGGAGAGCATACATTTTCAATTTTTCTTGAAAGTATCGATGGGTGGGCTGCCCAAAGCACGCTTTTATGGGGATCAACCAGAAGGAAGGGCCTACCTTACATTACGCAAGTTTTCGATCTTTCACCGAAGAGCAACTCGTACCCAAACATAATTATCTAATCCATTCATACAGTACTTTAATTAAGTCATTCACAATTTAAACCAACGCGAGTCTAACCGTCAATCCAATTCATCTCGTCAAAACTCAACATCATTAAGATTTCAATTCTTGATCATATTAAACATTCTCATAGTTTAGTTCATTTATTTGAATAATACGAGTCAAAACTCCAAATTAACATCTCATATGGTTCGTATTCAACAATTTATAGGTTTACACAAAATTTTCAACCTAACATTCACTGTTTTCACACATCTTATAAGTTTATAAAATTTATACACAAGTAGATTGACATAAGCCCGATTTATCCAAAAACTCAATCAATTTCATCATCCAAGTCTCCAACCCAAAAACCCCCCCAATGTTTTCATGAATTTAGCCCAGCCCAAACTAAACCCTAGTTTCTCCTTTTTCAAATTAAATCATCTCCAACAACAACAACAACAAGATATGCTCCACCCAAATCATGTTTAAAGCCCATAAACAACATGCTTAAACACTTCTCACCAACCTAGGGTTTCAAAACATACATTTACATACGTTTTACGTAAATACTGTTTGAGGCAATACTGCAAAGATCATTATTTTTTAAAATAATTTTTGGTAAAAAATTTAACTGGACGGGCAAACGCCGAAACGGGCTCCAAATAAAACTTTTGATGATGAATGACCAAAATTAAACCCGTGCAACCAAAGTTAATTTAGAAGAATACCTTTTGTCAATCGATTCTTCAACTACGATTTGATTCCGAGTTGAAACTCCTGTTAGATCTTCTACTGTATTCCCTTACGCGATTCTCAAATATAGTGTGGTTTACGGACTATCGAGAACTCGTACCGGCAAAACTCAGATATATTTAGTCTTGAAAAATAAATTATGATCTCAAACTGGTTCAGTATACCCACATATATATAGGACTACAGTAGGGACTGTAGAGTAATTATGAGTAAAACTTCCAGTGAAACACAGATACCTACCAGCGATTTCTGCAATTATGGAAAGACAGTAGCGGTTTTTGTAATATTCATAAAATACTGAATTATAGTTCATACCACTAAAGAACTATAATTTCACTCTAACCTATAATCTCAAGACCTTCTTGCATTAAACTCTTGTTATTAAATGCTTACTATTTCTCCCCACGTTAAGATTTTCGATACCTGCCAATTAAATTTAATTACTGCCAATTTAATTTAATCGGCTTCTTGGTATTCCTTAAACCCTTCCGTTTAACTTATTTGACCGCTAGATAATCAAATCCACCTGCAGGGTTTGGCCCGATCAAAACTTATTAGTTTCCTTAAGGGGGTATCGTCAATCTCGATCTTTCGGGACGTGAATTTCGTCAATAATTAATATTTTTCATATAAATTATACCGCTATCCAACTCACCGAGAATATAGACCCATACAAGATCGCACCCTCTAACGAATCAAAATAACAAATATTAAATATATACAAATCAATAATTATTTCAGGATTAAGAGGATAAGCACTATTTATAATAACCTTAGGGTGTGAATTAATTTATATAGTCAATATAAAATTAAGTATCCCAAATATCATGTTCAATACACACAAAGTGTACTAGCACAAACAGCCAGAACAATAGACGACGCTATTATCTGTTCCCTTTAATTAAGACAGGTCTACTAAAACTCTGTACTACAGTCGTACCAATGGTATGCACATTTTCATCTAAACTATGAACATAGAACTTATATTTTGCAATAACATAAAATTTGATCTTTTGTGTGTAAACCGTCCTCTACACACCAGATTAAATACTATACGAAATATTGGACATCCATACATAATATTAAAGAAATGATACACATACATTACTCATAAAGGTTCTCATAAAATAAAAAATTAATTTTATTAAAATTAAGTACTAAAAACATACTTTTCAGTATGCCAACCCTAACAAATACGACAAAGTTTACAACTCATATCAATGAAATATTCAACAATAGTCGTAGATTCTACCTTTTTGATGATCAAACAACGAGAACCAAGCCTCTAGCAAGCTCCAACCAATCAAATCACCAACCGAACGATAGAATGGAAGCCCCCAACGCATATCTCAAGCCTCCTACAAGTGTTCAACCATGAATAAGCAAGAGGAACCCACAAATAAAGCAAGAGGACCTTAAGGAGGCTCAAAATCTGATTCTAGAATTTTTAGTTCGAGCTTAGAGAAAGGAGAAAATGACAAGAATGAATGGGAGAAGTCTGTACCATAGTCTTTAAATTGCTGCTGCCGACAGTTTGCTCGAGCGAACTCCTGACCGTTTAAACGGTCACCGCTAAAGGTGAACGCAAGGAAAGAAAATATATATAAAGTTCAAATTTTATGCCAAACACTTCGCAACTCAATCAAATAACTCATAATAATTTTCAACAACCATTATCATGATCAAATTTTGGCTAATTCTCAAAATAAAAAGAAACTAGGTCTCTACATCTACCCCTAACCCAACTAGTAACGCAACTAATAAAAAAATTAAAATTCAGACTTTTAAATCACAATAACAACTAAAACTAACTAATCAGGCAAATTAATATCTTTTATAACAAATCTTGATTCTCAATGTCTCATGATACCCATGACACCTAAAAATATAAAATTATCAAAATACCCTTATCAAAATATAAAATTTCTTTAATTTAAAGTGAGTAAAAAAATTTACAACCATTACATAAATTAATATATTTAATTATCAATTTCTGATTTTCTTAATATGTATATTATAGAACTTTAATGATTAATTAAAATTTATTCATTTTGTGATTTTGTTTTTTTCATTTTATTTTTTTATTCAATCACAATATACATCCCTTGTATACAATGTGTAATTTATAAAATTAATTTTTTTTACTAATATTAACCAATTTAATATTAAAATTATGTGAATTTTTTTATGTATGATTGGAATTAGTTAGTGAGAATATCTTATTTAGAATTAAATTATGTAAATTTTTGATGTATTAATCATCACAAGAATCATTAAGATATGTAAAATTTATACTTACTTTTTATGAATTTTTTAACATATAGTTTATATATGCATTGAAATTTTTATAAATAAATTTAGAATGAACAACTTGAATTTAATATCAGCATTGTATTATGTTCATCTAAAAGAACAAGATATGAAATTGATGTAAAATTATAACTATTTTATGATTTTTTAATTGACGTTGTTACATACAAATTATATAATCTTTTGAGTTTTTTTTATCAAAATAAAAATGAAAATAACTTTAATTCAATAATTTGTTCATATGTATAAATTATATTATCTTACCCTTTAATAACTCAATTAAAATTTAGGTTTTACTATATTATTAAAATATATTTATTTTATTCCGTGTATAGCACGAGCTAAAGTATTAGTTTCTTTTTTTTAAAAATCTAATCACCAAATATTACTTAATGTAAAATAGGAAACACAACTCATATTCAAACAAAAGAAAACGAAATTTATGGAATAGTCAAAGTAAATGTAATTATAAAAAAACGAAATAAATGATATAGATGATAGATAGAAAGATAGATTGAAAGATATTCATAATAAATTAGGGGTAAAAATATCTATAATAGCTTTACTTTAAAAATAGGACTTCATAGAAAAATCAATAAGTAGAGGGGACCTATCTCTAAATAAGTTCATAAAGTATGACTCTTTAATATAATTTCCACTTCAAAAAATAAGGGTATGAGTAAAATCATTTAAATTTCAGTGAGGCATTGGTCCCCCTCTATGCTCCGAGTTACGTCTCTCTTTATACTTACTCTTTTAGATCGGAGCTACTTTTAATCTTATGGGGGCCATGCCATCCATTCGTTTTTTAAGAACACTATATCTATAAGTAGTTTTTAGAGATATTTGAGAATTAGATTTTTTTTTAGACCTTATAAGAATTTTAATTTTACCATATTTATTTTATTAATTTTAATCCCATCATAATCAGAATAAAATTTAACGATTGATTTACCCCTATTGAAAATATAAAACTTTTCTTTCTATATATTTGAATTCAGCATAATTTTTCAAAATTCTCTATTCTTCCACTATAATCTCCCATAACTAGCCAAATTTCCACTTCTAATTTTTCGTAATCCCCTCAAATTTCTAATTCTGACCTAAATTAATATCTCATAATCTGCAAATCCAACAAACCCACCAAATCCTAGCCGCCGCCATCATCTCTTCTCCTCCTCACCATCGTCGCCCCTTCTCCTCCTAGCCGCCATCGCCGCCGTCATCGTCGCCTCTTCCCCTCCTAGCTACCGTTGTTGCTGTGGCCCATTTCAAGATCTCTCTGCCGTCACATATTTCAAAATCTTGCCACCGCCGCTCTTTCGCTGTTGCTCCTCCCTCTAGATTTGAACTCCGCTTATCGCTGCCGCTCCCTCCTCATTCAAATTTGGACTTTTTTGCCACCGCTGCTTCTCCCTCTAGATCTTGTCTCCTCTATCACCGGCTGTGCAATTATTATGAGAAATTTGTCACTTTAACTCATAAATTTATCACTCTTCCATCACCAGCGTTGTCATTGCTGTGAGAAATTTATCATTTTAATTGATAAATCTATTACTTTAATTTAACTGATAAATTTATCACTTTATTTTTCTCAAAAAAATTCTCTAAAAATATTTTTTAGTTTAATGGGAGGAGAAATTTTTTTTTTGAATTTTGAACTGATAAATTTATCAACTTATTTGAATGAGAAATTTTTTCAGAATTTTAAACTGATAAATTTATCAGTTTAATGGAATGAAGAGATCGGTGCCGAAGAGAGTAGAGGAGACCGCCAAAGAAGGAGACCGATGTCGGTACCATAGAAAATAGAGTCAATAGCGACAACGGCGATGATGGTGACAGAGGATGAAACCAATGACGGAGTTAGGGTTGTGGTGGTTGCGGCACGAGATTTTTGAAAATATTTTTGGGGGACTTTGGAAGAGATTTTTTGAGAGATTTTGAGAGAGATTTCAAAAAAGATTCTTAGCGCGTAATTTTTTATTCTCATTTAGAAAGAAATTTGGTTAATAAAATCTTTTGAAGATTGTAGTTGGTTGCATTTTAAATACATATGAACCCCCTAAGGTCGAGTGACTTGTTAGGAAGAGTTATGATGTTATTTTGGCCCGGAGGTGATATAGGAACGATAAAAGCAAGAAGAAGGGGAAAGTCAATGAGATTAGTGCAATCCGAGTGAGTCAAATCATTCGAAACTCTCAGGGTATTTGAGACTCTAGGTTTTAGACATTCCTTGCAGCTAAGTTGTTTTTTTTTTTTTTGAGTAACTGGAGGTGTCTTACTCAAGCTATGAGTAACTCGAACGACTAACACTCCTTATAACTCGACCAAGTCCAAATCACCAAAAGGGAGGAGAAAGCCCCACAGTGCATAATCTCGAGTAGTACGCCTACTACTTTGTGGTGCGGGCTACTGTCGCAAGTATTAGTACATGCA
Organism: Heliamphora exappendiculata; assembly: GCA_034768845.1. NCBI lineage: Eukaryota > Viridiplantae > Streptophyta > Magnoliopsida > Ericales > Sarraceniaceae > Heliamphora > Heliamphora exappendiculata. The sequence continues at coordinate 4,307 of JAOTRH010196419.1, read as the reverse complement.
AAAGGGAGGCAAACCAAATTATTGAAACTTTGGGCAATTCGACTGTCACAAGTGACCTGAATAACTATTGTAGCCCTTCTTTCTAACCATAAAGATGAAATATACATGAGCTACCTGAAGCCGATAGTGACTAGGACCCCTAGAAGCCCCCAAGCAACTCAAGTAGCTATCGTAACCACTTACCAGAAGGATGAAGGTGAAGCATGTCACTCCGACATTGCAAGATTGACTCACTTGAGTGGATGAGGCCTGAGCGATTGGGACTTTAGTAGCTCGGATATCTGAAATTCATATTTATCATATAAAAAGCGTATAATATTTCATAGCACAGACTATGAAGCGTAACTCTGATAACGAAGGAAGACATTCCACAACACAGACTATGAAGTATAGCACAGACTATAACAGTAGTTCTAACTACTACTAGACTTTATTGCCATGACACAGACCATGAAGACAGCACATACTGTATTATTACCACGACACGGGTTGTGAAGACAGCATAAACTGTAAACATAGCCCTGACTACCTACTTGAAATGACATAGCACAGATTATGTAGTTTGGCACAGATTAAACAAAGTCAAACGTGTATGGCACAGACTATATCTCTATAGATTCTTTTGGGCATCGAAAGACTGCCCTAGAGACAACGAAGACAATGCAGTACAATCCTCCACGGGACGTTGGGAGACATATGGCTTAGTGGTTAAGGAAATTACTTGTCGTACCATGAGACCTATCCACTTGAGTCACTCGAGTAACCCCCGAGTCACTCGACCCGAGTGGTTCGGGTACTTGACCCGAATAGGTCAGGTGCTGGGACACTCATTGGTCGACCTAATTGAATTGGAGTAGAACACTACCTGATTGATTTTCAGGATAAAATCCCTTGATTTTTCGAGATCACCTTTCATGATCTAATTATATTTTCTAGAAAGTCACATTCTAATCTTAACAAAACTCATATGAATGTTATAAATAGAATGGATAGTCGTGCTTTAGGAAAGATCAAATTTTGAGAGTCTGATATACTGTTCATATTGTCAATACTCCATACTCGATTAACCTTCTCCTTCACCAAACCCAATCTCTCTCCGTTCTGTATTTTCTGTCTACTTTGTATATTTCGCATCTTCATAATTATTTATTTATTCATTCTAAAAGAGCCATACAAAAATTTAATCTGAGGATATTTTCGATAAATATTAATATTGCGAAACTAAATTTATTAAAAAAATTATATAGGACTAATACTAGAATATCAACTGATAATATGACCTATTCAAAAATTTCTCTAATTTTTACAAAATTTGGCATAATATGGTCTACGATGCCAGTTGTATGCTGATATGAAACCTATACATTGGTCAATCTCCTATTAATCTGCTACTGAAATCATTAGAAACCGCATGATTTTAGACCATGCATGCATTGTCTTTTTTCATATGTCTATACTATTCCCACCATTAAGAGGCTATTTTGACTTTAAAATAAATAAATAAAAATTTCGATTTGTTAAAAATAAGTTTTAAGCTTTAAACCATCATGCAAAAAAAATAATAATAATTTTCTTGAACGTTGGTTTTTCTAGAAGTTTATATATTTGATTTAGTTAGCTTCGTTAATTTGTTGATGTAACTATTATCTTAGTTTTAAATAGCTCAATTAAAATTTAAATTTTACTATATTATTAAAATATATTTATTTTATTCCTTGCTAGTTTCTTTTAAAAGAAAATTTAATCACCAAATATTACTGAATGTAAAATAGGAATCACACCTCATATTTAAACAAAAGAAAACCAAGTTTATGAAATAGTCAAAGTAAACGTATGTATAAAAGGAAACGAAATAAATGATATAAATTAGGGATAAAAATATCTATAATAGCATTAAATTAAAAATAGGACTTCATAAAAAATAGATAGATAGATACTTTAAGGCTTAAGGGGCTGTGCCATCCATTCGTTTTTTAAGAACTCTGTGTCTACCATCCGTTCGTTTTTTAAGAATTCTATGTCTATGAGTAATTTTTACAAAATTTGGCTTAGCTTCTGTTTGGGTTAGCTTTTTTTTGCTAGCTTTTTAGTTTACAAATCAAAAAAAAGCCAACTGATTTAGTTTATTATATTTTTTTTATATTTTTTAATTTTTTTATATAATTTGACATTTATTTTTTTACAAAAGAAAAATCAAAAAATTTAAAAATTACTAAAAAAAATTAATCCAAACACATGCTAATATGGTTTACAATGTCAGTTGCATGTTGATATGAAATCTATCATTGGTCAATCTCCTATTAGTCTGCGACTGAAATCATTAGAAACCGCATGATTTTAGGACCATGCATGTATTATCTTTTCTATATATCTATACTATCGCCTTCATTAAGAGGCCATTTTTTACTTTAAAATAAATAAATAAAATTTTTAATTTGTTAAAAATAAGTTAAAGTTTTAAACCATCATGCAAAAAGAAAAAAAATTAATTTTCTTAAACGTTGATATTTCTAGAAGGTTATATATTTGATTTAGTTAGCTTCGTTAATTTGTTGTTGTAACTCAATACTTATAGGTGTTCCTTAGCTCAACCAGTTAATAAATAATTTAAAATTTTAGTGATTTGGTTACAACAGTTCACTATAAATCTCAAGCTATCAATCTTACCAAATTATGATTAAAAAAAATAAAAAAGAAACAGTTTGTCTCCCTCGTTAGATTGGACCTGTCCAGTTTTGTTCATTTTGAATTCAAAATTAAAAAATTAAATTAATCAGATATCGTTATATATATAAAAAAATTATATCTTTGTTAAAACAAATGAAAGGTGTTTGAATTTAACAGTTAATTTTTTTAACACATATGATTTAATTAAATACTTAACGATATCTAATCAATTTAATTGTTTATTTAACTATTTTATGCATTAATAAAAATAAAATGAATAGTTCAAATTATCAAAGTTGATTTATTTTAGACATAAAAAAATAAAAAAAATTAGTGAACAATCCATTTTAGAGGTTGTTTACTATTTTTAATCCAGTATAAGATGTCTTAACGAGTAAGGTTTATCCGCATAAAAATTTTAACGCACAATGTTCTTTTGAGATAAAAATACTTTAAAACAGATAAATTTATTTGTCTTTTCAAAATATGTATGAAAAATACAAATAAATTTATCTGTCTTTTATTGAAAGCACGTATAAAGAACATAAATAAATTTATCTGTACCTTTTCAAAACATATATACAGACACAGATAAATTTATCTGTCTTTTATTGAAAGTACGCATAAAAAACACAGATAAATTTATCTGTTTACATTATCTGTGTCCATATGCAAATAGATAAATTTATATGTTATGCATAAAAATTTATACACATAAATTTATCTGTCTGGATGGTATTTTTGAGAGAAATCGCGTAATTTAACTTTACACGTTAAAATTTTTGTTGATAGAATTTACACGTTAAAATTTATTTTTTTAAACTTTTGGTTGAAAGCCCTTAAAAAATCTACTGAAGAGAAGCTGACTCAAAAAAAAAAAAAAACCAATTTGACAACTATTAGACTTGTGCAGCTCGTCATTCATTTTCTATCCATTGAAATAGGTGACGTTTTTAAAAAATTTCTTTTACCATAAGTAAAATATACGTTTACTTATATTTATAAAAACTAAAACTAAAAAATTATGTTTGACGTACACGTATTTTAAAATAAATGAGTGGTGATGGGAGAAACTCCCAAGGAAACGAGAGTTATTTGATAGATTATTGGAGGTATAGATTTATGTGGTGATTAGAGGTCATGATAAAATACAATTGTCAAATGTAATCTAAAGGTACAACTTATGATGGTGGAAATTAAAATTAAAGTGCTTGAAAGTGAATGAGTTTTGTAAATGTGGTTAATTAGTATACAAAAACAGTGAATGCAACAATAATAATAATATAAAGTACCTAGTGGCGGCGGTGGTGCCAAGTAACAATGTCGAAGGTAGCAACTAGTGGATTAAAGTTGTGATCGATAAATAGCATTGGTGGATGAAGGTGTTATTCGATAGAGAAAAGTTATGGTGAAAATAGACGAAGGGGTTGGTAGATGAAGGTGTTAATCGGTGGAGAAAAATTGTGAGATGAGATTGATGACTAAAAATAGTGAAAAATTATGAGCTCATGAATGTGGTAGTAAAGCGAAGAGAAGTTATGGGTAAAGATAGTGATCGATAAAAAAAAAGTGGTACAGAGATGGCGAGCATTGTCAGATTTGGGGTTAAAGTGGTGAAGCTATTGCATTAGACTCTAAAT
>JAOTRH010196408.1:0-11423 GCA_034768845.1 Heliamphora exappendiculata | reverse complement strand
GTTGAAAGTTAAATAAAGATGTATTTTCTGGATCCCCGAGCATGTATTTTATGTCGGCGTTGGAAATTCTCCCAACATCTTCTTCACTGTCATCCTCTCCATTGGCATCATGGCTTGTAGGCATCGAATCATGAACACTTCTGGCTATACAATTATCGGTGGCGAGAACCTTCACTTGGCCATGATGAGAGATTTCTGTGACAACCGTGTCGTCATCTCCGGGAAGGGATTGCTTCCAAGGTTTCTCCATCAATCCTCATATATGTGTGGTCAGCTGCACCCTTTTGAAATTCGAATCGGATTCGGTGTGCCTACATGCAAGAACCGAAACAACCACCCCACCCCCAAAAAAAGAAAAGAAATAATAATAATAATAGAGAGAGAGAGAGAGAGAGAGAGAGAGAGAGAGAAACTCATCATAGGGCAGAAAAGTTGTTTAGCATTAACAAATACTCATTTAACGACTACCAAATCTGTTGTGTTTTTCTTCACTAGAATTTATGTGATGCACATACAAATATGGGTAGTAACATCTCTTTCTTTCTTTCTTTCTTTCTTTTTTTGTTTTTTGATTTTTGGTTTTTATTTTTTGTTTTTTGTGTTTTAAGCATTAAGAGATGGTAGAGGAAAAATCTTGCCTACTCAAACCAATGAACTCCTAAACGAGGTATAATGGTTCTAGCCAATTGAGCTAAGCCCGTGTTAGTTGGGAAAGTGTTAGTTGGGTAGTAGCTTGTGTTAGGAATTTTTTGTAATATATATTTAGTGGATGTAGGTGGGTAGCAAAGTTTTTGTAGTATGTTTTATTTTTTATATATATTAATAATACGTATTAGGGTTAATTTAGCACTCTAATTTTATCTCAACATGGTGTTAGCCTACTGAAACTCTAGAATCATTATCATTAGCCATTGAAGCCTTCTTCTTCGACGTTTGATCAGTCGCCTCCACCGAAACCCTACCATTGTCATCGTCCATTGTTGTCATCTTCTTCGCCCTTATCTTCTTTCTCATTGTCCATCGTCGTCATCTTCTTCTCCTTCCATCAGTCACCGCCATCATTGAAACCTCCTCATTAGTTGTCGTAAACCCTAGCACCATTCATCAGTGGTCGCAAACCCTAGAGCCGTCATCCTCTTCGCTCACTTCAAGCTTCTTCGACTTCAAAGTTTAACCCTAGCACCCATCGCGTGTGACTCCAAGTGTTGTTGTGCCTTCCTTTGTGATTGGTTCTCTAGTGTTCATAACCCGCGATGGTAACGGGTCCACCTAGCGATCTAAGGTTGGTTTCCAACTTATTTTGATGGGTTCTTGCTCTCCTTGCGTTGACCAGTATTGATGGTTTGATAGTTCAGTTTTATTCTTTTTGGTTTGATTTTGTTCGGTATAGATTTGAAAGGTGATGTTCTCTCTAGTTCTTTGTGGTGCCATGATTCGTTGTTTATTACGTCTATTTGGCTAAATGGAAGTAATTATGCACAATGGGCAAAGGCTGTTGAGGTTTATTTTCTTAGCAAGAAACAATATCAATTTTTGATTGATGACCACCCCCCAACTACTACTGATCCCAAGTATACTGACTAGAAAGCTACAGATGCTCAGATTCGGATTTGTTTGTGGAATAGTATGGATCCCAAAATTAGTGAAACTCTGTTTTTTTTATCTACTGCTACACGTGTGGAAACAGGTTCAGGAATTATATTCTGGGGTTTATAATATCTGCCGTATTTATGACTTTCATCAGACTTATTTCTCTCTTGCTATTGATAATCTCTCTTTAGAAGAGTATTATGTCAAGTTTAAAGGTGTCTGTGAAGAGCTAAATCTTTGTCAACCAATTACTGCTCATTATTGTGCATGTTGCTAGGTTTCTCTTTGGTTTACCTCAATCCTTTGATCATGTCCGCTCTTAAAATTTTGAGTGCTAAGGATTTGTCTTTTTCAAGTGAGGTTTTTAGTCGGTTTCGATAGGCTTCCTTACCAGACTCTAGTATTTATATTCAATTGCCTAATGATTGTTCTGCATTAATCACTATTATGGGTGGGGTTAGCATTATGAAGGTGGTCCTTCTAGTAGTAACCGTGGTCGTGGCGATCATAGTAGCCGTGAGCATACTCGAGGTAGTCGTGGCAATGGTCGTGGCCTTCACAAGTGGACTATTTGTGGCTTGGAGAACCATATTGTTGAACATTGTTGAAATCTTCATGGATATCTTTCAGCACATCAGACTAGTATTCATGAGGCGGATGTCTCATCTATTATGCCATATGGCTTAACTACCATAGTGGTCTCTATTTCAGAAGAAGAATACCATCGTTTATTATCTACACAATCCTCTTCCTCAGAAAGCAACTTACGGCCTTAAACAATCACCTAGAACTTGGTTTTGAAAGTTCTGTGATGCAGTGTTGAAATTTGGAATGTGTCGCTGCTAGTCAGATCATTCTATTTTCTTCCTCACATCTGAGAGAGAAAAAATCATATTGATTGTTCATGTAGATGACATTATTATTACTAAAAATGATGAGAAAGGCATTACTGAGTGAAAAACCTTTCTTCATAGTCTGTTTCTGAAGACTTGGGAAAATTTAGGTACTTCTTGGGTATTGAGGTAACCCGGTTTAAGAATGGAATTAGTTTGTCACAAAAGAAATATATGATAGATATTTTGACAGAGACAGATTTATTGGGGACGAGATGGTAGAGATACCTATGGATCCTAATGTCAAGCTGTGCATTGATCAACGGGAATTACTATTTGGTCCTGATAGGTATCATCGCTTGGTTGGTAAGCTAAACTATCTTACTATTACCTGTCCAGAGTCTAGACATTTCATCCGCTGTCAGTGTGATTAGTCAATATATGTCAGCTCTTCGTCTTCCACATTGGGAAGCAGTTCTTAGAATAGTAACGTATCTTAAGGCTCATCCAGGTCATGGTTTAAATTACCGAGCCAATGGTCACTAACGTGTTGAGACTTTTACAGATTCAGATCTCCATCAGACAAGATCTACAACAGGATATTGTACATTTTTGGGTGGCAATTTGTCACTTGAAAAAGTAAGAAGCAAACAGTTATTGCGAGGTCTAGTGAAGAAGCCGAATATATAGCTATAGTCCATACCACTTGTGAGATCATGTGGATTAAACGCTTTTTCGAAGAAATAGCTGTTTGATGTGAAATTGCCTATGAACATGTACTGTGATAGTCAGACTGCGATCCATATTACCTCAAATCTAGTCTTCTATGAGATAACAAAACATATTGAGATCGATTGTCATTTAGTTCGAGAAAAAGGTAGAAGAAAGTGGTGTGATAGCTATTCCCTATGTAGCTACAAGCATGCAGTTTGCTGATAGTTTCACTAAATCTTTGTGCAAACAATATTAGAGTTGCTATGTAACAAGGATGATCTATGTGGTATATCCTATCCAGTTTGAGGGGGAGTGTTAGAGATTTTTGGTAATATACATTTAGTAGATGTGGGTAGTATAATCTTTGTAGTATGTTTCCTTTCCTATATGTATTAATAACACATTAGGGTTAATTTAACACTCTAATTTTATCTCAACAGCTTGTTTGAGCAATCTCTTCCAATCTAACACAGTGCTAAAAAACCAAACTACTAGTGGGTTACAAGAAGGTTAATTTCAAGCTATTTGATTGCGCTGAGCAAAAACTCAACCCTATTTGGGTTCACATCTTACATGACATTATAATCTCTCACTTTCTTTTTTTCTTCTTCTTCTTCTTCTTCTTCTTGGCCTTAGCCTATCAGCTGTTAGGTCATTTGCCTCATCTTAGGAATAAGATTAACTGAAAAAGGATCTAACAATTTACTTTGCAACTAAAACATTTATGGACAACCAATTTAACTATAGACGAAATGGTTTCTTGCTTTTGCGAAATGTTGAGAAAAGTTTAACCAAGATGCTACAAATTGTTCTGAAGGTTAAAACTAGATCAACCGTCCAACATTGATATTGGATTCGTTTTATGAAATGACCTTGTTTTCTAATATAATTGAATGCGAGTGTGCGAATATACCCAATACCCATGTTTATCACAAAAGCATGCATTTCCTGCCACAAATTCTATGATGGATCATTACGACATATATTACGTCTTCATTACTTAGTTTTATAGTTGTAGTTGCAAATAATAGGCACACCACTATCATACCAAAGTAACTCATCCAAAGTTATGTGATTTCTCATGCCCGTGATCTGTCTGTGTTCGTGTTGAGACTCGAGAGATCTCTCAAAACCATTACCAAAATTTAAGGTTTTATTTTCCTATTTTGGTCTATGCTTGTTAATTCTTATGCTCATCTTGTTAATTCTTATGTTCATTTTGTTACATTGAATGAAAGAAAAAAAAACTTAGGGAGAGTACATGAAAAACTAGATTATGATAATTATTAGCAATGCCACAGCAATGCCAAATGCCAAATGCCAAATGCCAAATGCCACAGCAATGCCAAATGCCATAGCAATCTTGCTAATTATCTGTGATTTGGAAAGTGCCAAAGCAATGCCAAATGCCACAACAATTTGGAAATGAAACATCAATTTGAAAAGTGCCAAAACAATGCCAAATGTAGCTTAGTAATGCCAAATGCCACAACAATTTAGAATGTGCCAAATCAAAGCCAAATGCCAACAAGCCAACAAACAAATGCCAAATGGCAACAAACCAACAAAAATCTCAGCCTAATCTATGATTTCAAACTCACATGGCACTGTCCACAATCATCGTAAAGAAACTCACAGCAAACTCACATACTCATAGCAATGTCCAAAATCACATAAATCATACACGATCCTAAAAATGAAACTTCAGCATAATAACATTGTTTCTTTGCCCTTTTGTAACAGCAAATTTAATTTGGAAAATGGAACCATCACCATTGCAAACAAAACATGTTAAATACATCAATGTAGTTGTTCACTTTAACAAAAAACAAAAAAGTGAACAATTTGCAACTTCAGCATTATGTTTGAGTTCCTATACATCCATGTACAAACAACAAAAAGGCTATCTATGTCATTACAAACCAAAAGTAGTTGCTAAAAAGGTCAAAAGAGTGACCACTCAGACCCTCAAACTTGACTAGATTGAATTGATGCAGCTTCAACCCTCTCACTTCCTCTTACAGCCCTTCCAGGTCCTCTTGTAGTTTCAGCCCACCCACTTCCTCTTGTAGCCCTCCCAGGTCCTCTTGCAGTTGCAAAATCAACCCTCCCACTTCCTCTTGCAGCTTCAGCCCTCCCACTTCTTCTTGCAAAATCAGCCCTCTCAGTTCCTCTTCCAAAATCAGCCCTCCTACTTCCTTTAGTTGCAGCCCTCCCAGCCCTCCCACCTTTCCCTCTTGCAGCTGTAGCCTGCTTGAAACAAATTAAATGAACCATTAAAACTAACACCATTAAGAGTTAAATGAACTATTAAGACTAACACCATTAACATAAAAATGAACCATTAGAGTTATTGGCTTACTTCTGGAGCTCGTTGACAACTTTTCTTGTTAGGACCAAATTGCTTGCAAATCGAGCATGATATGCTATGAAATTTTCTTTGACTACTCGTCCCTACTTCCTCTTCATCTGCTTCTCTCCTCCTATTCTTCTTTGACCGTCTAGGTAGTCTCCGAAGTTTTGAAGGCTCTATGGGGTCACCCATAACTTCTGACCACATAGACTCATCAAGAATGGGATGGACAATCCCATCATATGCAAGCAAGAATTTCTCCATAGAAAAAAATTCATCGCAAAGGTTTTCAAGTACCATTCACCTATAGTTACATGCAGCCATCCCATATTTGCAAGGAATCCCACCAATATCCCACAACCCAATGAATATTTTCGGCTATTAAGAAGTACCACATATCTTGTAGTTCCCTCATTCACCTCAAATTCATCACCACCAGCAAATAGAATATCATAGTGCCTTGATTCTCTTTGCAATCTTGCTAATTTTTTTTTGTGTTAAGTGTGACCACAGAATCCCATGTGCATCCCTTCTCAAACCTCTTTTGAATCTTATTCATGATATTCCTCCTTATCGAGTCTACAAGGGTTAAAATTAGTTTGTTCCTTAAATCACCCACCCAATTGTTAAATGATTCTGTTATATTATTGATTACATGGTCACTCTTCACTATAGGATCAAAAGCATACGTAGCCCATGTCTCAGTTGGAATCTTCATTAGCCAAGTGTATGCAACTACTGAAAGACTCTTGATGTCATCCAGAAACTTCTTAAAAGTAGCTTCATTAGTTGCTTTGACAGCCCCCCAAAAGTACTTCCTTAGTTGAACACCTGGGTGCACAGACTTGAAGTTGTTGTAAAGATGTCTACAACAACGACAATGTTGAGCTGTTGGAAAAAACTCAGCAAGTGCCAGAGGAATACCTTATCGCAAGTTCAAAATAGACCAACTGAGAGACAAAATACAATAAACAAAGCAGAACAGACGATTGATAATAAGAAACCAGCAACGTATTATTACCTTCTGTCCATCAGACATGAAAGTCCACCTCTTGTTGTCCCTGTCACAACTCCCAATACAATTGTAGAGGTAATTAAGAAAGAATGACCAACTTTCCCTGGATTCACTCTCCATAATGCCATATGCAAGTGGAAATATATCATCATTGCCATCCAAACTCATAGCACATAGTAAGACTCCCCCGAATGGGCCCTTTAAATGTTAACCGTTAAGTCCAATAAATGGTCAGCAGTCATTTAGGAACCCAGTCTCCTTGGATTGATGGCAAACAAACATTCTTTTGAAAGAAGGGTTTATTTGAGGTGCCTCTCTATCCAACTGGATTTTGATCAAAATTCCTGAATTACTCCTCCTAAGTTCTGCAGCAAACCTAGGAAGCATCGAATAGAAAGCTTCATGATTTCCCTAAAAAAACTCAATAACTTTAGTCATTGCCTTGTACAACTGCATTCTTCCTCCCTCAATCCCATATTTCTCACCAAAGCTCTCATCCCACTAAGGCTCATTTCTGGATTTTCTCTTATTCTTTTCCCTAATTTCTTGGCAATCCATATGGAATTTGCCTCTGATTTTTTTTCACTCCTAATGTAAGTATGGTGACCTTCATATGTCTTAATCTTATAGGTTATCCCATCAGGTAATGGAGAAGCATGGATCCTCTACCTACATCCATTTCCACCACAATAGGCAGTCACTCTACTTTTTTCATTTCTGACCTTTACAATTTAAAAGCTTTCTTGAATCACATAATCTTTAAATACTTCTCTAAATGACTTCACATCCGCAAAAAGCATACCCACTTCCAATTCTATTTTATTACCCCTTTTCTCAAATAATTTTCCTTTCATTAGTCGCTTAATGGTTCTTAAATGCTTATCTTCTTCTCCATCAGTGGCATATCCTACACTATCATCAGATTGATAATCTGATAGGACATCATCATTCTCACCCTTTGATGCATCAGATACAGAATCACTACTATTCTTACTGTCAATACTGTCTTCACTCTCACTATTCAACTTTCAATCTTCATCATCACTATAAAATAAGATTTCATCATCACTTACAAAATCCACCATCTGCACCTACTTCATCAACATTACCATCCCCTCTACCACCATTATTATTTGTTGGTACTCCACTACTTGAACCAACAAAAGCAGTATCAAAACTAATGCATTGATCACATTCTATATATAACGGTATTTGACATTTGCTGATAGAATAAAACTTAAACATGTCTAAGACATCCCAATTAGTAGTAATTTCTACTCTATTTTGTGACCCAGGAAGAGTATGGAATACCTTTATAACTACTGACAATGAAGAAGGGATGTTAACCAATGTCACCTCTGCAATATCATCCAACAATTTAATATAGCTATAGTAATCCGGATCGACATTACCTATTAAGTGCACCTCTTGATTGTCATGAACTAACAAGTCATAAACAACAGCCATCCCTACCTGCAAAATATTGAAGAGTTATGTATCTGCTGTGACAATAACCTATAAACAGTGACTTCATCTATTAAAGCTATAAATTCCTACAAATTACTAGTTTATCAAAAGCCCTAAATTTTACAAACCCTAATTTTAAAGCCCTAAATTTCAGAAACCCTCATTTTGAAAGGCCTAAAATACGGGAAAGTCCTAATTTATACGATTTTTTTAGAATCTAACTTACAACAAACCCGTAACATACGGAAAAACTCTAAAATCGTAGTTTCGTAGAAACCTACTAAAATCGTGGTTTATTAGAAAACTACTTTACCACAATCATAAAAGCCCTAAAATTTGAAAAATCAGGGGCTTGTTACGAAAGATTAGAAGAAATAGCAAAACATAAGTAAGGAGTTATGAAAACCCCTAATCACTTCGCGCGATTACCTTGTTTATAGTCCAAATCCCGTTGCCCTCTCCTAATGATGGACTCGATCTCTTAAGCTGCTGTTGGTTGATGCTACAAGTGAAGTTGATGCTAAATTGTAAACCCTAACATGCTCCCAACATCATGAGCAACAAGTCTTTGGAAAGAAATCGTTTCACGCTTTACAGTGGGTTAAAATAAAACAAGTGCGTTAACGTCAAAACATATTTCTGTCTCATGCTCGCTGAAAGCGTGTATGGTTAAAATTAAACAAGGGTATTAATGTCATTTAGTTTTCGTAGTTAACGAAGTTAGCTGACAAGGGAGTGCAATGATATTTTCGTAATTAAGGGAGTAAACAGTGATATTTCAAAAATACCCAGAAAGTGTAAGTGTAATTTACCCTAAATTCTATTAACTTCGGAATATCAAACTTATCCTCAATAACAACTCCACCACCAACTATCTCTCTTTATTATCTTTTTTGTATCCCTCTATATTTTGTCCCCTTTAATTCTACCATGGCTCTCCTGGCCTTTTATTTTATTTCCAACAATGAATATTCATTACCATTGCTTAAGAAATAATATAAAAAAGCAATTAATTATATACAAATATATGTATTTATTTATATTTTTTGGTTTAAAAACTTAAAAAATTTGAAAATTAATCATTTTTTTAGACCTTGTAAGAGTTTTAATCCTATTAAATTTATTTTACTAGTTTTTGTCCCATCATAAATTGAGATAAAATTTTATGAATAATTTACCCCTATTTAGAATATTTGATTATTTTTTCTATCATATTTAAAATTTAAATTTGAAAAATCTAAAACTTAGCAATTTAAATCCTAGTCGCTGCCTCTATATTCCTTATTTTCTACTTTAGTAGTACGGTCGGTCTTTCTCTCTCTCTCTCTCTCTCTCTATTTCTTTCTCTACAAAATTGAAGCTCTGTCAGTCCCTTGCTGCCGCCGTCACTGTCTTTGCCGCCGCCGCCCCTCATCGACAACATAAGTTACCTCCGTCGTGACCAAATCTCACTGCGACAACTATGGCCAGATCTCACTGCGTCTCAACCCAAATCTCCTCCGCCTTTATGTCCGTCCTTTTCCACTATCACCATCTGCCCCTCCGCCGCCACCCAAACATCTGCCGACTTTATCCCGTCCTCATTGCGTGTGAACAGTTTACGCAAAGAGTAAGGCGTCGTCCTCCATCGCAGACTTCCAACTGATATAAGTATAAGTTGCGTTTGTGATGCAGAATTATAAAAGAGTACAAGGTAGACTATTAACTGATACATCTATTAGTTGTATTTGCGCTGCAGTGATCTTGAAAATACAAGGTAGAATATCAACTGATATATTCATTAGTTGTATTTGTAATGCATGATCAGAAAAAAATACAAAATAGACTATCAACTGATATATTTATCAGTTGTATTTGTGCTGCAGCGATGACGGCGACACCCTAATTGGTGATTACGGAGACGACGGCGACTGAATTAGGGTTGTAGTGATTGCGGCGCGAGATTTTGAGAAAGATTCTTAAGGCAAAATTTTTTATTCCTGTTTAGGAAAAGATTTAATCAATGTAATCTTCTGAAGACCTAATTTAAGGAAATTTTCGATAAATATTAATATTGAGGGATTAATTTTATTTAAAAAATTTAAATATGACCAACCCATAAATATCAATTGATATTTGGACCTTTGTCAAGAATTTCTCTAAAAACTTTTGAACTCTATAACTTTTAATATATATATTTATTTAATTAGTATTTTCAGAATTTATTTGTCAAGATTTATCAAATAAAATTTATATTAAATATAAAATTTTATAAAAACAAAAAAAATAAAAAAATTTATCAGTCTTAGAATCAAGAAATCTAAATTTTAAAATTTAGCAAGCAGAAAAGTTTATTACTTTTGAAATAGAAAAGTTTCTCAATTTTGAAATCCGAATTTTAAAATTTAACAAACAAAGAAATTTTTCTGAAATTTATTAGTTTCAAAATTGAGAAATTTCTCAATTTTGAACCTCATAAATTTATATTTGTTTGATATAATTGAAAATTGCTTGATTTTTGAAAATTTTAAAGAAATTTAGTTTTTAAGGGGGCAATTTTCCTCAACATCTTTTTTGTTAATACCATAGTTGAATAGTGGAATTTCTTAGTTTTAAAAATGAGACATTTGAATATGAAGAAGCTCAAAATTTGAGAAGTTTTTCCGTGTTTCAAAATATAAGATTTGTTGGTATTAAAATTGATAAATTTATTATTTCTAAAAAAAATATAAATCCTATATTCTATATTCGACAAATATTTTCAAAAACTATCAATTTAAAAAAATATATTTATATTGCATGTTATAAAATTTTAAAGTTTGAAATTAAAAACAACAATTCACATAATATACAAGAAAAAATTTAATTTAATTTTTTACATCATCTACTATTCAATATGAATCTTGATTGATGTGAATATAATTTCAAAATATTAATTTATTAAATGCAAATTATCTCGCCACATAATTTCAAAAGTCAAGGACTAAGTCTAGAAATTGGTGATTACGATTAGGGGTGCAAATAAGTTAATTTGATTTTATACTAAATTTAAGATTAAATTAATTTTGATTGATTCTAATTTTTTGGATCCAGAACTTACTCAACTATTTTGTAGAATCAAATCAAACCAAACCAAACTAATAAAAATCGGGTTGATTCGGTTTGGAACCACGTTTCCATGAATTTAAAAAATTACTTTGAACGCATGAAAAAATTACTATGTATAAATTTTAAAATTTTAAAATAAATAACAAATAAAAATTAACATCCATACAATATAATAAAAGTATGAAATAAAATTTTAGAATAATTATTTTACAATCTATTCAGTGAAATAAATGACAAATATCTAATAAATAATCTACAAAAATAAATGATATATTAGAAATAAATAACAATTAATAATAATTATTTAATTAAATGACTCTTTTTATATAATTTGTAAAATTATAAAGTTTTTTAGTTTTTTTTA
>JAOTRH010196397.1:0-11423 GCA_034768845.1 Heliamphora exappendiculata | reverse complement strand
GGAAAGATTTAATATTTCCTTTGTACTTACATTATGATTGTACAGAAAGTGATGTGGATAATTGTAATAATATAAGTATTGTAAATAAACTCTTGGAAGTTGAAAATTTTTTTTAGCCTTTGTGGCACAAATGTATATCGTAAGAATAAAATGCTTTATTTATGATTGCTTAAAGGAAGAAAGTATTATTCTTAAGAAAGTCATTGTTGATAGCTTTCGTGCGGGATAATTTAAGTTGTGTCTATGGGTTCCCGGGGTTCGAGATGTTACACTTCCAAATGAACTAAAGAACCTAAAAGCTGAGATTGACAGAAAAACCTAGGTCGATATCATACTCCACTCATTACCTGATAGTTTAAGCAGTTATGCCTGAATTATTTCATGAATAAACTCATCTTTTCATTGGCAAGACTTTTTAAAGAACTTCAAGCAGCCAATGGTGTTCTTCGGAAGTCAGGTAGTGTGCGTGTGGTTGAAAAAGGTTCTTTCTCTAAGCCAAAAGGCAAGAAAAAGAAAAAAATTCAGAAATAGGGAGGCATAAGTCCAAAAGTAGCTAAGATGCTAAGATGCCAAAAGATGGTGTGAAGAAGCTAAAAGGCAAGTGCTATCACTATAACCAGTTGGGGCATTGAAAAAAGTAGTGTCTAGTTTTTCTCAGTAAGTAGAACAAGTAAGGTAATTTCTATTCAGTAGTGGTTGAAACATGTTTAGCAGTGTTATCTATCGATACTTGGTGTGTAGATACGAGAACCACTAATTATGTCTGTAATTTTTTGTAGGGGTTCTAGAAAGCCAGGAGGCTTAGTGATGGAGGAATTTACCTATATATGGAAAATAATACTAGGGTGGCAGCAGTTATAGTAGAAAATATCAATCTCAATTTACCTATTTATGGGCAATAATTTAGTGTTTATTTTAATGACTCTGTGGTTATTAAGAAAAATAAATATTTTATTTGTTCTGGTACATTGGTGGATGATCTATATATTAGATCTTCTATCTCTCCTATACTGCAACTAATTGAATTAAATAGCACTTCTAATTTATCATATAAGAGAAAGAATCCTTCTTTAATGAACCAAACGCTTCTTTGGCACTTACGCTTGAGTCATATTAATCTAAAAAGATAAATAGACAAGTAGAAGATGGACCTTTGAGTTCATTGGAAGTGGAGGCACTTCTAGTCTATGAGTCCAACTTAGTGGGTAAGATGACCAAAAGTTCATTTTCGGTCAAAGGCTATAGAGTTAAAGAACTGTTGGAACTAGTTCACTATAATGTGTGTGGTCCTATGACTATCTGGGTTAGAGGTGGCTTTGAGTACTTCATCAGTTTCATTGATGGCTACTCAAGGTATAGATACATTTACCTGATGCACCGAAAGTTTGAATGCTTTGAGAAATTCAAAGAATTTAAGGCAGAGCCAGAAAAGCGTTTGGCTAAAAGTATCAAATCACTACGATTCGACCACGATGGCGAGTACCTCTTTGGATAGTTTAGGGACTACTTGTTGTTAGAAGGGATTATATCCCATTTGACTGCACGAAACACTCCGCAGCAGAATGGTGTAGCAAAAAGAAAGAATATGACTCTTATAAAAATGGTAAGGTCGATGATGAGTTAATCGGATTTACTCGATTCATTTTGGAGACTTATATTAGAGACAGCGGCTTATATTTTGAACTTGGTACCTTCTAAGTTAGTACCTTTTACTCCCATAGAATTGTGAACCGGGCGTAAGCCTAGTTTGAGACATATTTTAATTTGAGGGTGTCCAACACATGTGCTGAAAGGGAACGCGAGTAAGTTGGAACCAAGGACAGAAGCCTATTTCTTTGTGAGGTATCCTAAGGGAACGAATGGTAGTTTATTTTATAATCCTAAAGATCAGAAGGTCATTGTTAGCACTAATGCCCGATTCTTGGAAGAAGATTATATTATGCACCACATATCCAAAAGTAAAATTGTTCTAAAAGAATTAAGAGGAAATGCCAGTAGAACAGAAGAGGAACCACAAGTCACTTATATCTCATTATCTTGTTGTAGTGGGAGGATTATCAGGACAGGTACAGATCATGAACTAGTTCAGGGTGTTACCATTAACATGCCAAACGAGCATGTGAATAATAGTGCACATGGTTCAGATTCTGCACAGCGCGTTACTGCTAGTATATAGACGCAGGTAGTGCGTGTCGTAGTGGGAGGATTGTTCATTAACCCGATCGGTACATGTTCTTGAGAGAGTCTTTTGACAAGATCCTGATAGAACTGGATATCGAATCCTATAACTACAATGAGCACTCCAGAACAAAGATGTAGATCTTTAGCAAAAGGCTATGAATTCAGAGAAGAAATCTATGTATTTTAATCAGGTCTGAAAACTTGTAGAACCTCTTGAAGAGATAAAACCCATCGGATGTAAGTGGATCTATAAGAGAAAGAGAGGAGCAGTCGGGAATGTAGAAACCTTCAAAGTTAGGCTTGTTGCAAAAGGGTTCACTCAAAAAGAAAAGATCGATTATGAGGAAACCTTTTCGCCGGTAGCCATGCTTAAGTCTATTTGGAATCTCTTATCCATTGCAGCTCATTTTGATTACAAAATTTGGTGAATGGATGTCAAGGCATCTTTCCTTAACAGAAGTCTTGACGAGTGTATCTATATGGTACAACCAGACAGTTTCATAGCAAAGGGCGAGGAGCACATGTTGTGTAGGCTTAAGAGATCCATTTATGGACTTATGCGGGTATCAAGGTCTTGGAATACTCGATTTTATCAAGCTATAAAGTCTTATGGTTTTGGTCAATGTCCAGATTATTGAAGGCAAACTGCCAAGATCATTGATTTTGTATACAATTTTTCTAAAATAAAAATTGGACGGGCAATCGCCAAAACAGGCTCCAAATAAAAACTTTTTGATTCTGAACGATCAAAAATAAAACCCGTGCCACCATAGTTAATTTAGATGAATACCTCTTGGTCGATTCTCCAACTACAAATTTTGATTCTCGAGTTAAAGCTTCAGACAGATCTTCTATTATATTCCCAATGCGATTCCCAAACGCAGTGTGAGCTACGATCATTCGAGAATCCAAATCGACAGAACCTAATCAACCTTAGTCTTGAAAGACAATTTATGAATATAATTCAGCTTACCCGCATATTTATAGGGCTACAGCAAGGATCTGTGGAATAATTATGATTTAGACTTCTAGTGTGACGCATATACCTATCTAGCAATTTTTGCAAATATGCAAACCTCACAGCGGTTTTTATAATTATGAAAATCTTGCAGCAATTTTTGTAATTTTTATAAAATACTAAATTATAGGTTACACCACTAAAGAACAGTAATTACACTCTAAGCCATAATCTCAAGACTAATTTGCATTGAGCACCTATTATTAGCTCATCTTCCCATGTTAAAATTCTCAATACCCTCCAATTAAATGTAATTACTGGTAATTTAATTTAATTTGCATCTTTATAATTTCTTAAGCCCTTCCGCTTAATTTATCTGACCACCGGATATTCAAATCCATTTGCAAGGTTCGGCCCGATCAAAACTTATAAGTTTTCTTAAAGGAGTATCGTCAATTCTGAACAATCAAGATGTGAATTCTGTCTATAATTAATATTTATCATATAATTAATACTGCTATCCAACTCATCGGGACTATAGACCCATATAAGATCGCACCCTCTAATGAATCAAAACAACGAGTATTAAATATACGCAAATAATTAATTATTTCAGGATTAAGAGTACAAGCACTCTTATAATAACATTGGAGTGTGAATTAATTTATCTAGTTAGTATAAAATTAATTATCTCAATGTTGTCCCATTCAATACACACAGTGTACTAGCACAGAGAGTCAGAATAATAGACAACGCTATTATCTGTTCCCCATAACTAAGACAAGCCTACTAAAACTCTACGCTACAGTTGTACCGATGGTTTGTCCATTTCTATTTAAATTGTGAACAAATACTTATATGATGCAAGAATCTATAATCTGATCTTCTATGTGAAAGCCATATTGTACGTACTAGATTAAATACCGTACGGAATAAAAGACATCCATGCATAACATAACATTAAAAAATAATATTTTATATATTGCTTATTAAGATTATCATAAAATAAAAAATTAATTTTATTAAAAAAAAGTAAATACTAAAACCAAAATAAAATCCATGGTTTTCAGTAAACAACCCTAACACAGATGAGTCTTGTGTGTACAAGAAGCGTGACAGTAGCGTGGTTGTCTTTCTAGTACTTTATGTAGATGATATCTTACTCATTGAAAATGATGTGGGGGTGTTATTTTTGGTGAAAATATGATTTTCTAGATAGTTGGATATTAAGAACTTGGGAGAAGTCAGTCACATCCTTGGAATCAAGCTTTTGCGAGATCAGAAATAAAGGATGCTGGGTTTATCACAAGCAAAGTATATCGATGACATACTTGCTCATTTTAGCATGCAGAATTTCAAGAAAGGGTTTCTTTCTTTCAGGCATGGAATCACTCTATCTAAGTATCAATGTCCTATGACAACTGATGAGATAGAAAAAATGAAAGTGGTTTCTTATACTTCGGCAGTAAAAAGTCTAATTTATGATATGCTTTGTACTATACCCGCCATCTTCTTTACCATTGACATGGTTAGCAGATATCAGTTTAGCTCAAGGCAGGAGCATTGGACTACGGTAAAAAATATAATCAAGTACCTGAAAAGGACTAAAGATTATATGTTGGTTTACCAGGTAAATAGTCTTGTACTTTTGGGGTACACAGACCTGGATTTTCAGTCAGACAAAGATTCCTATAAGTCTACCTCAGGACATGTTTTTACCTTGGGAGGTGGAGCTATAAATTGGAAGAGTATCAAGTAGTCTTACAGTGTTGATTCCACTATGGAGGCCAAGTACGTGGTAGGTTTGGAAGCAGCCAAGGAGGCCGTTTGGTTTAGGAACTTCCTGTTCGATCTAAATGTGATGTCTTCAGTTCAGTCGGCTATTACACATTATTGTGACAATAGCGGAGCAGTTGCAAACTCAAAAGAGCCAAGAGTCCACAAGAAAGGAAAGCACATTGAGCATAAGTATCACCTGATATGAGAAATTATACAGATGGTTGATGTTGCTGTAACTAAGATTGCATTAGGGGACAACCTTGCAGATCCTTTTACAAAGAGCCTGCTAGCTAAGACTTTTGACAGTAATGTAGAGGGCATGAAAGTCAGATGTATGGCAGCATAATTTTGAGTATAAGTGGGAGATTGTCAGGGTTGTATACTAAAAACCATTGATTTTGTTTGTTTTAGTATTTAATTTTATTCTTTAATAAAATTATTTTTTCATTTTATGAGAATCTTAATGTTCTATGTATGCAATATCATTTCTTTAATGTTATGCATGGATGTCCTTTATTATGTACAATAATTAATCTAGTGTGTAGAGTATGTCTTGCACACAGATGACCAGATTATATGTTAGTACAAAATATAAGTTTTAGTTCACAATTTAGATAGAATTAGACAAACCATCGATACGACTGTAGTATAGAGTTTTAGTAAGTTTGCTTTGGTTACAGGGAACAGAAAACAGCGTTGTCTATTAATCCGACTTGCTGTGCTAGTACACTTTGTGTGTATTGAATATGACCATATTTGGGTAATTAATTTTATACTGACTATATATATTAATTCACATCTCAAGATTATTATGAGTGCTTATTCTTGTAATCCTAAAATAATTATTATTTGCGTGTATTTAATATTCATTGTTTTGATTCATCATAGGATGTGATCTTTTACGAGTTAATATTTCCAGTGAGTTAGCGGTATTAAATTTATAGCGAATATTAATTAATGACAGAATTCGCGTCCCGATAGTACGGGATTGACGATATCCCCTAAAAAAAATTTATAAGTTTTGACTAGGCCAAACCCTACAGGTGGATTTAATTATCCGACCGTCAAATAATTTAAGTGGAAGGGCTTAAGGAATTTTAACGAAGCCGATTAAATTAAATTGTTAGTAATTAAATTTAATTGGTAGGTATCATAAATTTTAATGTGAGGAGACTAGTTAAGCATTTAATAGTAGGAGCTCAAATAATCAGTTTTGAGAATGTGTCTGGGAGTGCAATTACGATTCTTTAGTGGTATGAATTATAATTTATATTTTTATGAAATTGCTTCAGTGGCAGGCGAGCTTTTATATTTACATTAGAAACCAAGTCATATTTACTTCAAAGGTCCCTGCTATAGCCATATATATATATGTTGTTATGCTAACCCTAGCCCACATTAAATTCATTATTGAATTAGGGTTTCCACGTAAATCCTAGGTGTCTAGATTAGCAGGTTGTAGATCACGATAGATCGTAGCCCCCTCTACGTTCGTGACTCGCATTGGGGAATACAGTAAAAGACTTGATCGGTGCTTTAACTCAAAGAATTCACATTCGTGATTGTTGTAGTAACCGAAATTATTCTATCATATTTTGAAAGTTATAATCCCGAATCTAACTTTAGGAGTACGGATTTTATTTTGATCGTTCGACATCAAAAAATTTTAAACTGAAGCTTGTTTTGCTATTGCCTGTCTAGTTTTTTTTTTAATCAAAGAATCGCATTCAAATCAATAATCTTAGCAATTTACCTCCAGCAATCCCCTCTTCTGATAAATAGTCCCTAAACTCTCTAAAGAGGTATCGCCACCACGGTCGGATCGTAGTGACTTAATATATTTACCCAGACGCTTCTCCATTTCTGCCTTGAATTCTATAAATTTCTCAAAGTATTCAGACTTATGGTACATCAAATAAACATATCCATACCTTGAATAGTCGTCAATGAAAGTGACGAAGTACTCAAAGCGTCCTCTAGCACAGATAATCATAGGTTCACAAAAGTCAAAGCCAACCAGTTCCAATGGTTCTTTAGGTTTATAGCTTTTGGCCGAAAATGGCCTCTTAATCATTTTACCATTCAAGCAGGATTCACAAACTGAAGTGCCTTTACTTCCAATAAACCTAAAGGTCCATCTTCAACCAGTCTATTTATTCTTTTTAGATTAATATGACCTAGGCATAAGTGCTAAAGAAATATCTGGTTCATTAAAAAAGGTTCATTTCTCTTATTTGGTAAATTAGGCATGTTATTCAATTCATTCAGTTGTAGTGTATAAGAGACAAGAGATATGACATACAGATTATCCACCAATATACCCGAACAAATAAACTGAATATTTATTCTTAACCAAATTAGAAATTAAAATTAAATTCCTTCTAACAGAAGGTACATAAAGATAATCTTTTAATATTAAAATCAAATCTCTACTAAAACTTGGAGTAACATCTCCCACTGTATTTGTTGTCACCCTTGTATTATTGCTCATGTGCAGGTAAATAGCACCGCTAATCATGTTACCACAATTAGTGAAAATAAATTACATTTGTTGTTCTGCTTGCCAAGATAAACTAGACATTTCTTTATTCGGTGCCATGTTTAGTTGCAGTAAAAATATCTATCTTTCAGCTTTTTCACACCAGTCTATGGCCCACTAATTACCTTGAAAACCATGTTACCCTATTTCTGTACCTTTTTCTTCTTTCTGTCTTTTGACTTTGTAGATACCCCAATTTGACCTTATCTAATCTTAAGTTGGTCCAGGTGTATTTGATGATGAAATCAAGTGAAATGGTGGTTTAGAATGATCCTCGGGAAACGATCCAAGCTCAGCATCCAAGCCAAATGAACAAAACCCTCAAAACTTTGATCGCCAACTTCAACCTTCAAGACATCATCTTTCAACCTTGGGTTGCCAACTTCATTATGGCTACTGCCATAAGAGCGTCTTGAAATGTCACGCCCCAAACATCCGGGTCACGCGAAGGCCCACCAAAACACCCATTTAAGGAAAATAGGTTTCACAGTTGATAATTAAAATTTACAATATTTGGATAAAAGATCCCCACAGTTCAACTCTCATAAACTGAAAGCATGCATCTCATACATGAATAAATATATCGCCAAAAGGCGTACAAAACCAGCCTCAATAGGCATCACATGTGTAAGTACATGTCTCAAAAAGAAAAACTATAGCAAATCTTCCATCACCTCTACAACTAGGTCAACTCCTCATGCTCACCTGAAAAGGTTTTATAGCAAAATCCCACACCGTGAGCCGAAGTCCAATAGAATATTGACAATAAAACTGTAAAGCATGCTATGAAATTACACACACACAGGCTCAACCACGAGAGCCAAAAAGATTTTCTTTCCAAAATCACAAGTTTTCCATCAAACTAACACGAGTCTAAAAAAAGTTTTATCTCATAAAACCCCACATTTTTTATCCTTCAAACTATGCATATCATTCTGACAGATATCATGCCGCAGTTAAGGGAAAGCTGTAAATAAAACAGTAAGCTCAATTCAGGCCACACAGCCAAGGAGAAAAGATGTAAAGGGAATCCTATGTACCGACTCTGTCGGACCGACAAAGGTAACAACTATAGACTCCTGTCCATCACCCTAGTCCTGAACCACTGAAGGCCTGCTAGGTAATGACAAGTTCTATATGGAGTTACAACAACAACACCATTCACTGAGGCAACTAACTTCTTTACAGATTTCCCTGACCGATGGGAAAGCACCCAAATCACACATTTGTTTCTTTTCGATTTTCCATGACCGATAGACGAAACATAACCAAATCACACACCTGCTTCTTTACGGATTGCCACGACCAATGGACGAAGTAAAATCAAATCACGTTTACGGGGATTAACCCGAGGGACCGTAGCGAACCCATTTTGTGCACGTTTTTGGACTTACACCAAGGAGTAATTGAAGCCCAACTCATAACCACACAATGTCACGGTACATCTATGGAAACATTTAAAAATCCACCGTAGCTCAACTATGTAAAACCCGCAAAATAGTTTATACAACACGTATATAAAAGAGATCCAATCCATCAAAATACAGATCTAAAACCATTTCCAACAAAACGCGTAAAAAGATGAGACTCAACCCCGCGGGTTAGTTCCAAACCTCCAAAAGACGTTTTTCACCCGATTTCACAAATCACCGTTTTCAAACCTCCTTTTAAAAACTACGGATACCACATACCCAAAACTTGTATATAATCGAGAAATAGGCGTAAAAATCCACTTTTACCCAAAAACCACGATTTAAGACACGTAAACAACATTTCATGCATTTCTACCCAGTAAAAGCAAGTATAAGTGCATATAACACCCTCATAACAGTAGTAGGTCTAGAATCTTACCTCGGAGAGTCAAGAACTCGACGTCTCAAAACTGAACGGCATCAGAACGAGAATCCAGCTAGATGTATGTGAAGCTCTCGGCCTCGATAGCAAGGATCCGTAAAGGAACCAACTCAACACCAAGTCCCGGGCCCTCAAAGCTAGAGAGAAGGCAGAGAGAATTGAAAGAAAAGCTTTTCCAAACATTCCAACCCTTTGAATTACTTATAAACACGCCAAAAAGGTAGTTCAGTCGACTGAAGAGGCCACTTCAGTAGACTAAAGCTCCTCAAAAAACGTGAACCGCCACCGTTCAGTCAACCGAACCTCCTGGTTCAGTTGCCCAAACCCAAAAAAAACACTTCAGTCGACCGAACTTCTCTACTATTTTTGGTCTTGAGTTTGTGAAGCAAAACATGATTTTTGGTCCAAACGCAAGCCAAATGAGCCTCTACCAAACCCCAAAAAGCGTATAACACACTTATATATGCTGTTCTACAACTTTAAAGCATAAACCATGCATCGATGCTATCATATACTTGAATAAAAGCGTCATGTATATAAACAACTCAAAATTAAAAGGTCAAAATCTCACAACTCTCCCCCCTTAAGAAATTTTGCCCCCGAAATTCACAGCAAGGTCATGAGGTAAAGAGGTTTGGATGTCTAGCACGCATCCTAGACTCGAGCTCCCATGTCGCTTCCTCAATCCCGTGATGATGCCATAGGACCTCGACATAAGAAATTGTTCTGCCCAGCAACATCTGCTCCTTTATATCAAGAATCCTCACTGGACGCTCCTCATAAGTAGCATCCTCATCAATCCGTAGCTCTGTCCAATCTAACACATGAGAAGGATTAGACTCATACCTCCGAAGCATAGAAATGTGGAACACGTTATGCACATATGCTATCTGAGGTGGCAAAGCCAAATGATAAGCAACCTCTCTAACCCTGTCTAGGATCTCAAATGGTCCAATGAAGTGCGGTGATAGTTTCCTTCCATGAGCAAACCTCATCAAACCTTTACATGGTGAGACCTTCAACAACACATGATCCCCCACTGCAAACTCCAAAGGTCGCCTCCTCTGATCTGTATAACTCTTATGGCGGCTCTACGCTGTCAGTAGGCGTTGGCGAATCAAAGCAACCTTCTCTGTCGTCTCTCGCACCATGTCGGGTCCCAAGACTGTGGTCTCTCCCACATCTGTCCAACACACGAGCGATCTACACGGTCTACTATACAAAGCCTCATATGGTGCCATCCCAATACTGGATTAATAGCTGTTGTTGTATGCAAACTCTGCCAATGGTAGATGATCCTCCCACGAACCTCTGAAATCAAGGACACAAAAGCTCAGCATATCCTCCAAAATCTGTATAGTCCTCTCAGACTGACCATCCGTATGGGGGTGAAAAGCAATACTGAACATCAAGTTCGCCCCCAAAGCCTTCTAAAGACTCTGCCAAAAACGCGATGTGAAGCACGGGTCTCGGTCTGAAACAATAGACACTGGCACTCCATGCAATCTGATTACCTCCCTGACGTACAAGCTACTCAGTCGTTCCACTCAATCTCTCACTCGGATGGGGAGAAAGTGTGTAGACTTTGTCAACCTATCAACCACAACCCATACAGCGTCGTGTCCCCTAGGTGACCAAGGAAGTCCTGACATAAAGTCCATCGTGACATGCTCCCACTTTCACTCTGATATAGGCAGTGACTATAGCAATTCTGCAGGCCTTTGGTGTTCTGCCTTTACCTGTTGACAAGTAAGGTATTGGGAAACAAACTGGACCACGTCTCTCTTCATCCCTGTCCAATAAAACTGATGACGTAGGTCATAATACATCTTCGTGCCTCCAGGATGCACGACAAGACGAGAATGATGACACTCACGTAGAAGATCATCTCGGCATGACTCTGGCACAAACAACCTCCCAATCAACCTCAAACTCTGATAAGAACCCACAATCCATCCTGCTGTTTCCTCACCACTAGCAGCGCGGTCTCGTATCATCTAAGCCTCCTGATCCGTCTGCTGGACCTCTAGCACATGTGCTATCAACGCTGGTCGAGTAACTACAGAAAATAAGGTGGCACCCGTCTCAATCTCCCTGAGGCACAAATAAAAC
>JAOTRH010196396.1:0-42532 GCA_034768845.1 Heliamphora exappendiculata | reverse complement strand
AGATTATTATGAATAGTACTTATCCTCTTAATCCTGAAATAATTATTGATTTGCATATATTTAATATTCGTTGTTTTAATTCATTAGATGGTGCGATATTATATGGATCTATATTTCTGGTGAGTTGGATAGCGATATTATTTATATGACAAATATTAATTACTGACGGAATCCACGTCCCGAAAGATTGGGATTGACGATACCCCCTTAAGGATGCTTATAAGTTTTGACCGGGCCAAACCCTGCGGGTGGATTTGATTATTCGGCAGTCAAATAAGTTAAGCGGTAGGACTTAAGGAATATCAAGATGCCGATTAAATTAAATTGTTAGCAATTAAATTTAATTGGCAGGTATCGAGAATCTTAATGTAAGTAGAAATTGTAAGCATCTAATAACAGAAGCTCAATGCTAGAAGGTCTTGAGATTATAAGTCAGAGTTCAATTATAGTTCTTTAGTGGTGTGAACTGTAATTCAGTATTTTATGAAAATTACAGAAACCGCTGCTAGTTTTTCATAATTGTAGATACCGCTATGCGTCTTTCTTTAATTACAGAAACCGCTGGTAGGTGTTTGTATTCTACTAGAATATTTACTCATAATTACTCCCTAAGTCCCTACTATAACCCTATATTTACGCGGGTAGGCTGAACCAGTTAGAGATTGATAGATTTGATAGTTCATATATCATTATCATTATTGATATATTATTTTTATCTTTCAAGACTTAAGAATATATCGGGGTTTTGCCGGTACAAGTTCTTAGAAGATCGTAACCCACACTACGTTCGAGGATCGCGTAAGAGAATACAGTAAAAGATCTGACTGGAGCTTCAACTTGGAATCTAATCGTAGTTGAAGATTGGATCTACAAAAGGTATTCATCTAAATAAACCTTGGTTGCACGGGTTTATTTTTGATCGTTTGCCGTCAAAATTTTTATCTGGAACCCGTTCCGACGTTTGCCTGTCCAGTTAATTTTTTATCGAAAATCGTTTTACAAAAATAATAATCTTGGCAGTTTTGTCTCCAACATATTGGACATCCATGCATAACAAAGAAATGATATATACATACATTGTTCATAAAAATTTTTATAAAATGAAAAAAATTAATTTTATTAAAATAAAATTAAATACTAAAAATATGATTTTCAGTATACCAACTCTAACACCACCAATATACATCTTGCCATTCCTATAGGTATATCACTTGAGAATCAATCCATCGACAGCATCTCTAACCCACATACTCATCATTGTACAACTTCCAACTCCTATCACAGGAGGTAACTTAGCAACACGCCTCAAAAGAAACTCACCGATCATCCATAGACTCTCAAAACTATCTGGCACTACTTTGGTTACCAAAGACAATCTAAGCTCGTACTTTCTAACACATTTTATGCCTGAGATTACTATGCTCCCTTCCACTATGCTTTCGTCCATGCCCAATCTCGGAGTACACAGCTTATGACATAGCATGGCTCAAGACGTACATAATTCTCAATGCGCCCAAAACCACCCCTCATATCCAACCATAACAAACAACCTCCAAGAGGTTTCACACAGCCCACTACACTCGTTCATCAAGCTACCGGTAGCATAACACACAACGGGCAACTACTACAGTCACCCCAGCTCACATGGGCATAACACACACCAAACAATCAATGCTCATCTCACGGACTTACACCCACCACGATTATTGACTTCCAAGTCACACTCTCAAAACCCACACCACCATCTGGATCTAAACTCGTCCTAGCGCCACGGGCATAACTCCTATAACAAGGGTACCACAACACCCCAATTAAGTTAAACTCAACTTAACCTTCTAAAACCAAGCAATACACTACTCGCTACCTAGTCACATCTCATCTACACATATTCACTTATCGAAGGAAAGCCTCTGAGTAACGCGACAATCCAGGTAACTAATTCAGATTTCACATGAAAAGAACGTCGGCCGAACGCTTTTTTATTCGAACCCCAAAGTAGTTGATCGGACGTCAATTGGCATGCCACATCACCCCAAGACTCAACCTCCATGCTCATATAAATACATAGCATGCGCAAAATAATTCAACCGCAAACCCAAGCAATCACACAATTCATGCCGTGTAGTGGTGCCCAATCTCATCAAATAATTCTCCTATAAGGGTCACCCTAACTTCCCATAGCTCATAGGTTTTTGAACCTAGGGCTCTGATACCATTTATCAATACCCAACCCTGAGTTAGATATATCGAAACTACAACTTCAATAATCTTTCCAAACGTAACATATGCGCTAAAACGATTTTTCCCTTTCATTTAGGAATTTAAAAGATTCCAACTCGATAAAACAAGTTTCAAACGTTTGTTTACAAAGGCATTCAAGGATAGATGACAACATATGTTTAGTTTTAAACCTTCAAATCAATTACATTCATCCAATTTACTTTATGTACAAACATAACTCAAAATATAATGAAATAAATCTTTCCTCTAGCTTTTCCCAACATGTATCCTTTGTCCTGGAATCACTTCTGATCCTTGAAACCAAAAATAAGTTAGATGCAACATACATGAGCCGAACCTCGTAGGAAAAAGACTAACTCTAGTGCTAAGCATGATTTGTGAGGTGTGATGGGTGTAACCAAAGTAAAAAGCAAGTTTCACCAATTTATTAATTGTTTACAAGAACACACTGACACACACAAATTGATCCCATTTATTCGCTTGTTTACCATCACATTACTTCTTAGTAAATTAACCACATTCATTGAACCCATTTCAAATTATTCTTTTCTTCCACATTATTCACATTTTTATCTCATAACCCATTTTTTCACAAAAATCATATCACATTTAATGAACCGGCGTCGGGTGCAATTTATAGAAACCCTTCCCTATTAATTCCCAATAGGCTACGCGAAGTAGTTGGATAATAGATAGCTCTATAACTCACCACGACGCAACACCACATTTCGGGGGCTAACCCGTGGGCATGTGGTCCCCATCTTGCACAAGTTTTCGGTCTTTCACCGCGGAGTTGTGCAAGCCGAACTTAATCCACAGCAATCAATACGATTCATTATTCATTGATATTATCATTTTCAAACAAAAACCCGAGAGTCCAATCCCACGTCTAGTTCATCTCCCAATCACTTTAAAATATTATCATTTTGATTCCCATTTCAAGAATTCTATTTCATTTTCAAATCATATTTTGTTTGAGTATCCAAATTTTCTTTCATGTCACATGCATTACAACATCAATACATGAGAAGCAATACACAACTTCATAAGTATTGTCATGCCTCAAACTCCAGGTCACGCGAAAAGCCATAGAACAACAACAAAAATTGCCCAAACGAAAGGGATTAAAACCTAAAAGCCATGCAAGGCTAAAATCTTAGTAAAATATACTACCGAGAATTTATTTGAGTTAAAAGAGTAGCCAAGAGACTATAGTTGCGGCCCCTAAGCTAAGTCTTTAAAAAACAAAATACATGTATTTTGGATAAGAAAAATCTTTTTATTTAAAAAGAAGCTCAGGCCGTTCCAAAAATCTTTCTCGAAGCACAAGAGTTTAAATGAAGTATAAATCATTTAAAAATCCATTTTGTAACCGATGAACCCAACAACAAAAAAACGTAGTATGAAACTATAAAAAACAACAATCAACCCAAGGTTCTCTCGAAAGCATTAAAACATGCATACATCCATAAGAATTACATTATGTTTTACAATATGTTATCTCTAAATATGAAATATATACAGAAATGTATAAACTACCTAACAAAATAAGACAACAGGGTCTTGTCATTAGTCACCCTCGGGCACTACCGGGTAAACATGGGACCACGCTTACCTAAAAAAGATTTTATAGAAAAAATCTCATACCGTGAGCCGAAGACCAATAGAAACATACTACAAAGCTGTAACGTAGGATATGCAATCATATGGTGGGAGCTAACTCAACCACAAATCCCAAAAAGGTTTTTTGTCTCGAAAATCATAAGTTTTCCATCAGGCTAACACGAGTCTCAAAACGGTTTTATATCATAAAACCCCAAGTTCCCATCCTTAAAACCATGCATATCAACAATGAAAATAATGTTTTCATAGTTAAAGAAAAGCAGTAACTAAAATGTTAGTTTCCACTCGGATCACACACCGAGGAAAGAGAAAAGATATTTTTCACTCGGAACACACACAGCCGAGGAAAATAATATAATCAGTAATAAAACTGTATGCTCCACTCGGGCCACACCACTTAGGAGAAAAGGTAAAATGATTCCTATGTACCGACTCCATCACAAAGGGACAGATGTAACAACTATAGACTCCTGCCCCTTTACCCGATCTCTACACATCGTAGGACCGGTTAGGTAAATGTAAGTTCTATACGAAGCCACCACAACAAAAAAGCTTAATTTACGGGCCCAAAACCCGAGGGTACAAAGCACCAAACCCCTTAATTTATGGAGACTAGCTCGAAGGTACAAAGCACCTACTCTACACACTTTTTCGGACTTACACCGAGGGCAATGCATGCCAAATACCTGCTATTTCGGTACATCTAGAGAATCATTTCAAAAACCAACCCGTAGCTCAACAACTACGAAAAATATTTCCACAAATATACATTAAACATGTATATATAGATCCATCCATCAACATGGAGATCAACAAAAAATATTTTTTAAAATGTTTTTTTTCGTTTTCAACAAAATATTTTCAAAACTGACCCTCAACTCCAAGGGTTAGCTCCAAACCTCCAAAACATGATTTGTCGAGATTTTTCACAAAACCACAATTTTTCACCATTTTCAAGAACACCCTTTGAAAACCCAGCATCTACAAGTCATACGATGTAATAAATCAAGAAAAGCGAAAAACATGCTTTTTACTCGAAAAATTAAGGTTTAAACATAAATATGATATTTAATATATTTTCTACTCAGTGAAAACACATATAATTGCATGAAACACCTTTTAACAACAGTAGGGTCTAGAATCCTACCTCGGAGAGTCAAAACTCGAAGTCTCAAAAATTGAACCTCATCAGAACGAGAATCTCTTCGGATGAACACAAAGCCCCCGGCACCAATATCAAGGACCACTGCCAGTTTGCTAAAAACCAAGCTCAGGGCCCATCAGAATCTAGAGAGAAGGTAGAGATTTCAGGAAAGAGAAACCAGATCTGAAAATCAAAATATCCCAAAATATCTTTCAAGGCTTAATATTTATAGAAAATGCCAAAAACACTCTGGTTAGTCGACTGACCCCAGGGTCCAGTCGACTGAAAAAGCTTCTGAAAAGCCAAAAATATCCCATCGCCTCAAGTTTAGTCGGTTGAACCCTCCTGGTTAGTCGACTAGAAGCTACTGGAATGCACTCAGTCCACTGGATCAAGCCCCTCAGTCGACTGAATCTCTGCTGGTTCCAAAACTATTTCCAGAATTCAATTCGAGTCTAAAAATCATCATTCAAACAACCCTCATTCGAACATCATGGATACACACGAGTCCAATAACCTCAAATGAGATCGTAAGACATCTTCCATTCGATTAAATGCAATTAAACACATTTTAAGAACATTAATTCAAAAAAAAAATGAAATAGTTCAGGGTCTCGCAAATGTCCCCCTCTTAAAGGAATTTCGACATCAAAATTCAACACTGAAACTCAAACCAATCACTGTTCCGCAACCATCAACAATCTAGGATGCAAAACCAGCAATACTGTACAACAGTAGAGATACCCCAGCAACTGAAATCCCAAACCTGTAGTCACACGAGGTGAACACGACTTGGAGATTCTACCCCCACACCAACTGCCTGCACGTGCAAGTCTAGGAAACATCCGTGAAACTTCGGATCAAGATCCAACTCACATTACCCAACCTCAAAACATTATTCTCGTTGAACATAAACCACTTCGGTGATAAACGCATAACACAAAACCAATTCACCATGGTACTCGATCCCAAACAATCTCTATTCCATGACAGGACATAGAGACTATCACCTCTTTCTCATTACCACATACTGGCTCAATCACACCTCACAATACACACCAAGGACTATCTCCACAAGTCCAAACACACAACGTCAAACTTTGACATCCGTCACAAGAAGTCACATGTTCTACACAAAAACTTTTCCCAAGTTCTGATTATCACCGACTTTGATACCACATCATCACCTTACCGATGTCAACATCACCATCACTGAGGCTGCCAAGATGCCAATCCACAAGCGATAACATAAACATGTAAATCTAGAGAGATGCTCACTTAACTCACTTGGAATACCAAGGAACATATTGCATCAAACCTTCAAACCTTCGCCCTATGTCCGATCTTCCATCACGACCTACTGTTCTCACTAAGGAGAAACACTAGGTGGCACACCATTGTCCCAGACAAGGTTCCACACAACCAATAACTAATTCAACATCACAGTCACAAAACTCACATAGTCACCTGATCCTAACAAGTCACTTTGACTAAACATGTTACGCAAACCGAACATCGTATAGGTATCCAACAACCTACACAAACCCAACCGTATCTCTCGTGTAACTGCACAGCACTACACATCTCAACATCTTGCTATCCAATCACTAATACCAAGACTATAGATCAACCTCATCAAACATGATTGCTTTCGTCTGACAAAGCAAACTTGATAACCATCATTCGACGTCAACCGCAACTCATAACACATACATCAACCCATTGAGTCTACACTCATCGAAAATTAGAAGCCAAGACTTGTCCGTCGTGTAACCAACCAAGACTTGCATCATACACTTAGCAATTTGCTCACATCCAGAACTCATCACGGCCCTTCTATTCCTAACCAATTAATCGCATTGGTCTGAACAGGCCACACTAACTAAGGCTTCTTAAACATCTTATCTTTCCTGATTCATACTGTATCATACTTCTCGGGATATCATCCACAGAAATAACAGTTATGCTGAAGCACAACACTTACCACGGTCGACAACCACTCATCGACTCCAAGAACTTTGAGTAGTTCTAAGTCCCCAAGCAGAACAAAAGCTGGACTCACAAAAGTTTACCAGAAACCCACCATACGCATATCACGCTCGCGTTGTTTTGACAAAATTTCTACTCTGCCAGGAGCTAAAAGCACAACCATACGCACACAACGGTCAACAATCCTCAATTGATCATTGCAAAAGAACTCTACGTCTCAACACCAACTCCCTTATCTATCAAGAACAAACAGCATAGGGAACACAACCCATATGGTTCAACTATCATACAAACAAGCTACACTAAGTTACCACGACCTATCATGTTTACCACATTCATACGTACTCTTTTACAATCTTCGACCGCGAGAGAATACCAACCCCATCATGCAATTCTTTTTGGTTCCTAACTGCGGGAGCAATCGGATCCCAGGTCAAACACAAAGACGTTCAAATGTAGAGCGTCTCACACCACGCGACGAAGCCACGAAGAATCCATCTTAGAATCACCCAATCACGGCGACACAAGTCTCTGAGTCAGAACTCTAAGGGTCATACATGGGTGTAGATCCCTTGAGATTCTACAGTCTCATAACACAGCCAAAACCTGAACCAATCAAGAACCTGGCATCTCCATCCAATCGAGATGAAATAATTCGCACTAGACAATCGTCTACAAGAAAACTCTCTCTCCTTCCATCCAAAGGAAAGACAAAGGTCAACAAGAAACCATGACTCAACCTTACCGTATTCCCAACACTCATCAACACTTAGCTCTAAGAACTCTATAAGTCCCACCTCGAGACCACATCGACCACAATCACATAGCTACGGTCAATTCTGATCACAATACTCAGATCATCCGCTATACCAAGCTCTCAACTCTCATCCCTCATTCACACGCGTGAACATCATCTTGAGACCTTTTCATCTAGAGTTACTAATAACTCCCACAACCATGCAGACACCTTCCGCACTTCCACTCTCAAAGCATACATCGATCACAAGCATCGTACCCTACGATTTCTCACCTATCACCCGAGACCAACCAAACCACACGGTACACTGCTGAACCTTATTACTCCACACTTTGTTCCCATGGGCAAACAACATACCCATCTCTGAACCTAAGGTGGAATGCAAACAACCTCTAAACATATCATACCCAGGATACGTCATCTCAGCATTAAGGCAACCACATGAACCTAGCACGATTCCCAAACGCGATCTCCTAATGATTAGGATATCGACCAAACGACTGACCTGCATTCCCGTAGGAATTCCATAAAATTGATACTCGTCACAAGAACCCTTACACATTCCCATACAACCATAACCCATGCTCTTCCCAACATAACCGCAACTCATACTCATTCTCACATCCTTGTGCTCACTCACTCAGAACTCAATTCTCAAACCTTAAAGAGGTATACAATGTCCAAGGTCATCAGAACTACTCAGATTACCAACAACAACATCCTCAAATGCTATTTTGCCATCAACATCCTACTAACCACTCTCAACATCCTGCTATCAAGGATATTCCTAGAACCACTCATGTTCTGCTGTCTCAACATATACCCGACCAAGGATTACTATACTCCCATCCACCATGTTCCCGTCTATACCCCATCCTGAGTACACAGCTCATGACAAAGTGTGGCTCACGACGTACCTAATCCATCACATGATTGAAACCACGTGAACCAAACCCTAACCGAAAGGGATTACGACTTTCCTCAAATCTATCCGTCGATCCAATCATAACAACCGATATCTAGGGTTTCTAACACCCCGTTGCCCCTACTCACAAGGCTATCCATAACACATCTACAATTTCTGGTAACTTACTCTCAAGAGAAGCCAGCTACCCAAGCCAACGCCATTAACCATACTTCGACTACACCTGAACAAAACTCTGCTCAAACACTCAATGGTTTATCAACCGAGGCCAACCTCACACGGCTAAACCTGACTCACTGATGAGTTCCACAACATACCAAGTGATCGACGCTCAACCCATAACTATACCTCTGCAGCTGATAGCAACTGAGTCGCACAACTAAGGCTCAAACCACGGTCTTGTCATCTCTAAAGGTGTACAGGTTATAAAGAAAGAAAACATGGAACACGACAACCTAAGGTCGATCTATCATGTTATTTCTAACACATACCACATAATCATGCTAACACAAAGCCACAAAGATTATGCAAACACAACACTGATACCGAGGAGAACTGACAAGAATGACGCGTCACTTTGAACAACCTACTTAGATTCCTTACCAAAAATTGCATCCGCAAAACGCGTTTTTAACTTGGGTCCCAAGTTTGTTAATCCAAATATTTGAAAGCAAGACTAATCAATCCTAAGGTCCAACCTCCATGCTCACATATACACAACATCAACATGCTCATGTTCCAAACACAGGCAACCAAGCACACACAGACCCTCACAAGGTGATGCACCCTCGTCTCCCATAGTTCATAGGTATTCAAACCTATAGCTCTGATACTAAGTTGTCATGCCCCAAACTCGGGGTCAAGCAAAAAGCCGCAGAACAACCACAAAAATGCCCGAACAAAAGGGATTAAAACTAAAAACCACGCAAGGCTAAAACCTTAGTCAAACTTACTACCGAGTGTTTATTTGAGTTAAAAGAGTAGCAAAGAGACTACAATTGCGGCCCCTAAGCTAAGACTTCAAAAAATAAAATACATGTTTTGGATAAGAAAAAAAATTTTGTTTTAAAAGAAGCTTAGGCTGTTTCAAAAATCTCTCTCGAAGCACAAGAGTTAAAATGAAGCATAAATCATTTGAAAATTCGTTTTGTAACCGATGAACCCAACAACAAGAAAACGTAGTAAGAAACTACGAAAAACAACAACCAACCTAAGATTCTCTCGAAAGCATTAAAACATGCATACATCCATAAGAATTACTTACGTTTTATAACATATTATCTCTAAACATGAATCAAATACAGAAAGGTATAAACTACCTAACAAAACAAGACAATAAGGTCTTATCATCAGCAACCTCCGAGCACCTCCAGGTCAACCTACAGGACCACGTTTACCAAAAAAAAGTTTTACAGCAAAAATCTCACATTGTGAGATGAAGCCCAATAGCAACAGATTATAAAACTATAAAGCAGGATATGCAATCATATGGTGGGAGCTAACTCAACTACATAGCCCAAAAAGTTTTTTCATCTCGAAAATCACAAGTTTTCCATCAGGCTAACGCGAGCCTTAAAATAACTTTACATCATAAAACCCCAAGTTATCATCCTTAAAACTATGCATATCAATAATGCAAATAACATTTTCACAGTTAAAGAAAAATAGTAACCAAAATGTTAATTTCCACTCGGATCACACATCGAGGAAAGATAAAAGATATTTTTCACTCAGAACACACACAGCCGAGGAAACTAATATAATCAGTAATAAAACTGTATACTCCACTCGGGCCACACCACCGAGGAAAAAAGGTAAAATGATTCCTATATACCGACTCTGTCACAAAGGGACAGATGTAACAACAATAGACTCTTGCCTCTTTACCCAATCCCTGTACATCGTAGGACCGGTTAGGTAAATGCAAGTTCTATACGAAGCCACCACAATGTAAAAGCTTAATTTACAGATGCAAAACTCGAGGGTACAAAGGACCTAACTACTTAATTTATTGGGACTAGCCCGAAGGTATAAAGGACCTACTCTGCGCACGTTTTTGGACATACACCGAGGGCAACTCGTGCTAAATACCCGCTATCCTGGTACATCTAGAGAATCATTTCAAAAACTAACCAAAAATCAACCTGTAGCTCAACAACTACAAAAAATATTTTCATAAATATACATTAAACAAGTATATATAGATCCATCCATCAACATGGAGATCAACAAAAAACATTTTTTGAAATGTTTTTCCCGTTTTTAACAAAACTTTTTCAAAACTGAGCCTCAACCCCAAGGATTAGCTCCAAACCTCCGAAACATGATTTGTCGAGATTTTTCACAAAATCACCATTTTCTACCATTTTCAAGAGCACCCTTTGAAAACCCAACATCCACAAGTCATACGATGTAATAAACTAAGAAAAGCAAAAAATATGCTTTTTACCCAAAAACTAAAATTTAAACATAAATATGACATTTAATGTATTTTTTACCCGATAAAAATACATATAATTGCATGAAACACTCTTTAAAAAAATAAGATTTACAATCCTATCTCAGAGAGTCAAAACTCAAAGTCTCGAAAATCAAACCTTATCAGAACGAGAATCTGTCTGGATGAACACGAAAGCCCTGGCACCAACATCAAGGATCCGCTGTCTGTTTGTTGAAAACTTAGCCTCGGGCCCATTAGAATCTAGAGAGAAGGCAGAGGTTTTGGGAGAGAGAAACCAGATTTGAAAATCAAAATATCCCAAAATATCTTCCAAGGCTTGATATTTATAGAAAATTCCAAAAACACTCTGGTTAGTCGACTGATCCCACGGTCTAGTAGATTGAAAAAGCTTCTGGAAAGCTAAAAATATCCCATCGCATCAAGTTTAGTCAGTTGAACCCTCCTGGTCAGTCGACTGGAAGCTACTGGAATGCACTCAATCGACTGGATCAAATACAGTCGACTGGATCAAGCCCCTCAGTCGACTGAATCTCTGCTGGTTCCAAAACTGTTTCCAAAATTCAATTCGAGTCCAAAAATCATCATTCAATCAACCCTCTTTCAAACTTCATGGATCAACAAACTCAAATGAGATCGTAAGACATCTTCCATCCAATTAAATGCAACCAAACACGTTTTAAGAACGTTAGTTCCAAAAAAAAAATGAAATAGGTCAGGGTCTCACAAGTACCAACACAAAACTTATCCAATTGTGATCATCTTATGTGAAGAAAAGGGAATGCACCCATCATATGCATATATCTATAACTTTGAAACCCATTTTTCCTTCCCAAAGCTTGGAGTTTTCAGAAATAACCATGCCAAATCACAACCCTCAAGTTTCCATTTTTCAAACCAAAACCCACTAAAGATTATCTGAATTGACAAGATTCAAAAAAAATCTAAAAATGAGTTCAAAACCTTTTAAAATGTGCCCAACCGAGGTTTTATTAATGAAAAAGGGTAGTTCGGAAACTAGGATCACCACTCCTAAGAGCCAAGTCTTTTAAACAAACACCAAAAATTTTGAAATAACCCAGACTAATCGATTTATGAGAAGGCCGCTTGATGGGTCTTTTGCCTGCACAAAGGAACCGAGTGTATCAAAAGATCGATCGAGAGACCGATCGATCGGTCGTGCTCCAGGTCCTTTTTCAAGCCAAGAATCTAATCTTCAACACTTAAAAGATTTTTCATATCTTTTAACATGTTTTGGGTAAAGAAAAAATAACTTTCAAAAAAGGGAAAAAGTCCTTCTAAAATCTCTCTTGGGGCACAAAAGTTTATGTAAAGCAAAATTACCAACTGAAAACCCTTTTGTACGGTAAACTCTTAAAATCATGGTTGATCATTTCTTAAAAACACCAAATTTCTCAAAATGTCACAGTCACATAAACCATGTTTCATCAAATAGCACTAAAATCTTACATTTAGTTAGAATACCAGCATTAGTTCAATTTATATCAAATCATTTTTCTCAATCAATAACTCAAATACTTCAATCCTCAACAATTTTTCTTCAATGTAACAAAACCCAATCTTCTAAATTTTGTTCGTTTTTCAAGAACTTAATGCATCCCAAAAGTTTTACATAGGATTCATACACTCCAATTTTCCCAAAGCCCAACTCAAGTCATGGTTTCAAACATATAACATGCTAGGGTTTACCCTAAAGAAAGTAATCAACTTAAATCGTAACCAATCACTAGAGAGAGTCTAGATCCTACTTCATAGAAGTTCTACCAACAAGAATCAAGCCCCATGTGAGCTCTAAATTCTAAAGCCCAACACGCGCAACTTCAAGGGAGCTTCTAATGCATATCCACACTCTCCAACAACCGCTTACTTGTGGAAATGACATGAACTCGACCCCCACAAACATGGAAAGCTCCAAGGAACTTCCAAAACCTAAACCCTAGGTCATCCCTCAACTTTGGAGAGAGAGGAGAGAAGAGAGAATGACAAAACTAACCCAAATACCGAAATTTATTGCCTCTGCCCAACACAAATCGCTCGATTGGTCTCAGGACCGCTCAATTGGTCTCCGCAACTACACTCTTAGTTTGACTTTAAACGAGTATGTCTCCTTCATCCAAACTCTAAATAGCGTCGTTCTTGTGCTCAAACTGAAGCCCCGAAAGTCTACTGTCCAATGGTTCAAACCTCATACTAGAATTCATTTTGTACCAAACGTTAAGACTAAACTAGTGAAGATATGTCATTTTCCTTCAAATATTTTTTTACAAACTTTTGTCCAAACATCCATTAGAACATCATATTATTCCTCTAACATATCTTTCATGTGTATCCAAGCTCCAAACATCACAAAGCTCAAGTTTTAATTCATTCTCCCATCTACACTTAATCATTTTAAAAATAACACGGGTCAGGTTCTCACATTACTTGTTCAGAATCTTGAGTTTTGCGACTTGTATATGTTTTAGAGTGTTAATATATAAGTGTATGACCCATGCATGCAAGAAAAAGGGATCAAAACTTGACACACAAAATGCTAGGTGACTAGAACTAAGTTAGGGCTGAGATTTAAGGATTTTGGGCTCCTTGCCCCTATTTTTGAAAAATTATAACTAACTCTAGAAAAATGATCAGAGTGTTCTCTTTATGTCTGTACCTATTTTTTTATGTTATCTTGCATCTAAAAATTGTTTGAAATGATTTGAGTAGATAAAACTCGAGATATAGTCTTTCAACCAAAATATGTCGTTTTTAGACCAGTCTATATTGTAAAGCTAAAAATCCTATTTTCAATCGTGAACCAAGCTTAGGTTTCTTCATGAAAATTGTAGCTAACATGTTTATCTAACTACTCACCAAACATGAGCCCTATATGTTGAGTTTTGAATGGTCTAATTTTCTGTTTAGTGATTTACAAAACTTTATGTCACACATTTTTGTACAACCCAAAATCCCTATTTTTAGTGATCTTCTTCAAAAGTGGTTTTCATGTAAAATGTTGGTAACATGTTCAACTAGTTTTTCCCCAAAAATTAGATTCAAAATCCTCTAGTTGATCCCCCAAATTATTTTTAAAATATCTGTTAAAAACCAACTATGTTGTGTGTTTGACGCCTCCTGAACACATTTTCTAAAATGACTTATTTCTCTAACATTTTCTAAAGAACTACCATAAGTATTTGTTGGAGGCAATACTGCCAAGATTATTATTTTTATAAAATAATTTTTGATAAAAAATTAACTGGACGTGCAAATGCCAAAATGGGCTCCAGATAAAATTTTTGACGTCGAACGATAAAAAATAAACCCGTGCAACCAAAGTTAATTTAGAAGAATACCTCTTGTCAATCTAATCTTCAAGTACAACTTGATTCTGAGTTGAAACTCCAGTCAGATCTTCTACTATATTCTCTTACGCGATCCTCGAACGTAGTGTGGGCTAGGATCCTATAAGAACTCGTACCGGCAAAATTTCGATATATTTAAGTCTTTGAAAGACAAAAATAATATCTCAATGATAATGATATATGGACTATCAATTCTATCAAATCACAAACTGGTTCAACCTACCCGCGTACATATAGGGCTACAGAAGGGACCTATGGAGTAATTATGGGTAAAACTTTCAGTGGAACACGAACACCTACCAGCGGTTTTTGTAATTAAAGAAAGACGCATAGCGGTATCTGCAATTATGGAAAACTAGCAGCGATTTCTGTAATTTTCATAAAACACTGAATTACAGTTCACACCACTAAAAAATTATAATTGCACTATGACCCATAATCTCAAGACCTTCTAGCATTGAGCTCCTGTTATTAAATGCTTACCATTTCTCTCCACGGTAAAATTCTCAATACCGGCCAATTAAACTTAATTACTGACAATTTAATTTAATCGGCATCTTAATATTCTTTAAGCCTTTCCTCTTAACTTATTTGACCGCCGAATAATTAAATCCACCTGTAGGGTTTGGCCCGTTCAAAATTTATAAGTATCCTTAAGGGGGCATCGTCAATCCCGATCTTTCGGAACGTGAACTCTATCAATAATTAATATTTTCCATATAAATAATACCGCTATCCAACTCACCGAGAATATAGACCTATATAAGATCGCACCCTCTAATAAATCAAAATAACGAATATTAAATATATGCAAATCAATAATTATTTTAGGATTAAGAGGGTAAGCAATATTCATAATAACCTTGGGGTGTGAATTAATTTATATAGCCAGTAGTCAGTACTAAATTAATTACCCCAAATGTCCCGTTCAATACACACAAAGTGTACTGGCACAAAGAGTCGGAATAATAAACGATGCTATTATTTGTTCCCCGTAACCAAGATCGACCTAGTAAAATTCTGTGCCACAGTCATACCGATGGTATGTCCATTTTTATCTGAACTGTTAACATAAAACTTATATTCTGTAAGAACCTAAAATCTGGTCTTCTGTGTGTAAGTCGTACTCTACACACCATATTAAATACTATACAGAATGTAGGACATCCATGCATAACAAAAAAATGATATACATACATTGCTCAGAAAAATTCTCATAAAATGAAAAATTAATTTTATTAAAATAAAAAAATTAAATACGAAAATATGGTATTCAGTATACCAACCCTAACAATCTTCCACTTATACTCAAAACTATGCTGCCATACATCTGACTCCCATGGCCTCTACATGACTATCAAAAGTCTTAGCCAGTAAGCTCTTTGTAAAGGATCTACAAGGTTGTCACCTGATGTAAGTATTATGTATGACTGAAAATCTGAGTCTATGTACCCCAAAGGTACTAGACTTTCTGCCTGGTAAACCAACATATAATCTTTAGTCTTTTTCAGGTACTTGATTATATTCTTTACCACAATCCAATGCTCTGCGCTGGTTTTGACTGATATCTGCTAACCATGCCAACGACAAAGCAGATGTTGGGTCTAGTGCAAAGCATAGCATACATGAGGCTTTCTACTACCGAAGCATAAGGAACTGCCTTATTCTTCTCTATCTCATCTTGTATCTTAGGACACTGATCGTTGGATAGAGTGATTCCATGCCTGAATTGGAGAAACCCTTTCTTGGAATCCTGCATGCTAAAACGAGCAAGGATATCATCGATATACTTTACTTGTGATAAGCCCAACATCCTTTGTTTTCGATCTCACATAAGCTTGATCCCAAGGATGTGACTGGCTTTTTCCAAGTCCTTCATATCAAATTGCCCAGATAACCATACTTTAACCGTAGATAATGCCCCGACATGGTTTTTGATGAGTAAGATATTGTCTACATAAAGTACTAAGAAGATCACCATGCTTCCGTCACGCTTCTTGTACACACAGGACTCATTTGGACTTTGATCAAAACCATAAGATTTCATAGCTTGATCAAATCGAGTGTTCCAAGACCTCGATGCCTGCTTAAGTCTATAAATGGATCTCTTAATCTTACACAACATGTGTTCCTAGCCCTTTGCAATGAATCCGTCTAGTTGTACCATATAGATACATTCGTCAAGACTTCCGTTAAGGAAAGCTGTCTTGACGTCGATTTGCCAGATTTCGTAATCAAAATGTACGGTAATGGATAAAAGAATCTAGATAGATTTAAGCATGGCTACCGACGAAAAGGTTTTCTCATAGTCGATCCATTCTTTCGAAGTGAACCCTTTAGCAACAAGCCTAACTTTGAAGGTTTCAACCTTCCCGTCTACTCCGTTCTTTCCCTTATAGTTCCACTTGCATCCAATGGGTTTTATCCATTCGGGTGGTTCTACAAGTTTTTAGACCTAATTAGAATACATAGATTCCATCTCTGAATTCATAGCCATTTGCCAAAGATTTACATCTTTGTCTTGTAGTGCTTCATTGTAGTTACAGGGCTCGGTATCTAGTTTTACCGGAATCCTGTCAAAAGACTCTCCCAAGAACATATACCGGTCAGGTTGATGAACAATTCTCCCACTACGACGAGATACTATCTGTGTTTGTGTACTAGCACTTGCAGGCTGTGCATAATCTAAATCTTGTACATCAGCACCCTGTTCTTGATTTTTACCTATCCCGATAATCCTCCCACTACAACGAGATAATAAAATATCAGTGACTTGTGGTTCCTTTTCTGTTCTACTTGCATTTCCTCTCAGTTCTTCCCGAATAATTTTG
This sequence comes from Heliamphora exappendiculata, assembly GCA_034768845.1. Taxonomy (NCBI): domain Eukaryota; kingdom Viridiplantae; phylum Streptophyta; class Magnoliopsida; order Ericales; family Sarraceniaceae; genus Heliamphora; species Heliamphora exappendiculata. The sequence goes on along the minus strand of JAOTRH010196396.1, from coordinate 25,199 downwards.
CTATTGTGCCTGTAGTCCATAGTATAATTCTCTTCCAAAAATCGGGCATTAGTGCTAATAATGACTTTCTTATCCTTAGGATTATAAAATAGACCACCTTTCGTTCTCTTGGGATACCTCACAAAAAATAGACTTCTGTACTCGGTTCCAGCTTACCCGCGTTTTCTTTCAGCACATGTGCTGGACACCTCAAAATTCGAATGTGTTTCAGACTAGGCTTACGCCCGGTCCACAATTCTGTAGGAGTAGAAGGTACTGACTTAGAAAGTACCAAGTGTAGAATGTAAGCCGCTGTCTCTAAAGTGAGTCCCCAAAACGAATCTGGTAAACCTGAATAACTCATCATTGACCTTACCATTTCCATAAGAGTCATATTCTTTCTTTCTGCTACATCATTCTGCTGTAGAGTGCCAGGTGCAGTCAACTAGGATGTAATCCCCTCTGATGATAAGTAGTCCTTAAACTCTCCAAAGAGGTATTTCCCACCACGATCGGATCGTAGTGATTCAATACTTTTACCGAGATGCTTCTCTGCTTTCGCCTTGAATTCTTTGAATTTTTCAAAGCATTTAGGCTTACGGTGCATCAGGTAAATGTATCCATACCTGGAGTAGTCATCAATGAAACTGACGAAGTACTCAAAACCATCTCTAGTCCAGATTATTATAAGACCACACACATCAGAATGAATTAGCTCAAACAGTTCTTTAGCCCTATAGCCTTTGGCCGAAAATAGCCTCTTGGTCATCTTACCATCTAAGTAAGATTCGCAGACTGAAAGTGCCTCCACTTCTAATAAACTCAATGGTCTATCTGCTACTAATCTGTTTATCCTTTTTAGATGAATATGACCCAAGCGTAAGTGCCAAAGAAACTTTTGGTTCATTAAAAAAAAACTTTCTCTTATATGGTAAATTAGATGTGTTATTAATTTCAGTTAGGTACAGTATAGGAAAGATTGGAGTAATAATATAAAGATTATCCACCAATGTACCAGAATAGATAACCCGTTTATTATCCTTAATAACCACAGAGTTATTAAAATAAACAAAATATCCGTCTCTAGCTAATCCTGAAATGAAAACTAAGTTCTTTCTAATGGTAGGTACATAAACACAATCTCTCAATATTAAAACCCAATCTCTACCAAAATTAAGAGTGACATCTCCTACTGCAACTGCTATTACCTTTGTATTATTGCCCATATGCAGGTAAATCTTCCCATCACTAAGTTATCGAATTTTCTAAAATCCCGACAATGAATTGCTGACATGATTAGTAACTCCCGAATCTACACACCAGGTACCGGTAGATAATACTGCTAAACATGTTTTCACAACCAGTGAACAGAAATTACCCTGTTTGTTCTGCCTTTTGAGAAATACTAGACATAGCTTTTTTCAGTGCCGGGTCTGGTTGCAGTGAAAACATCTGCCTTTCGATTTTTTCACACCAGTTCGTGGCCCGCTAACTACTCTAGAAAACGTGTCTCTGTATTTCTGAACGTTTTTCTTCTTCATGCCTTTTGTCCCCGAGGAAGAATTTTTTCTGAAACAGACACATTTTCTGGTATTGAAAAAATACCATTTGTAGTTAAAGCTATATCCAAGTTACATTTCTACTCAACAAAATTTGGCCCTGTAAGTTTGTTTTCTTTGAGTATTGAAGCGAGTGGATTGAAATTTATTTTAATCATGAGAATCACATAATTAAAAAAAAATCGTGGATTATGATGAGAAAAACGTTAAATGTATTTTAATTTGGTTTTCTCTACCATTTTAAAATTAATTCGCTAGTAGCCTGATAACCCGAGAATAGCATGCCATAATGGGTGGATGTCTACTATCCTTCATAAAATCAGACAGGCCAATTTCTTTTAATTTTACTATCTAGGCAACTGATCATGCCAAGAAAAATTAAATAGCAGACGTAGCATCGGTCCAGCATATAATAGCAGTGACTCAGATGGAGAGAATACTATTATATACAGCTAAGTGTTAATCATCACCTAACCCCAAATCAATCGCTTCGTAATGAACCCTTCAGATGGAGAAATGATCAACACTAACAATTATCCAGAATTATCCCTAAATGAAATTTTTACTTGTGATACTGCAAACACGTAGGGTTTAATTGCATCACCTACAAACTGGTGATGGAGACCGCGGGATTTATCTGTGAATAAATTTTCTCTCCCACTTAGATTTTTAAAATATTTTTTTCGGGTTATAAAAAATCCGTTTAATTAAAATAAATTTATTAATTTCAAAAGTCACACGATCTGAAAGAATCAAACATCTTCCCGTGTACACGATTCCAAATATTCTAGTATATCAAACCATCTTTCGAAAGTTACACGATCTGAAAGAATCAAACATCTTTCTGTGTATAAGATTCTGAAGATTCTGATTTATCAAATTATATTTTCGTATTTAAATGCATAAAAAATAAAATTTAATAAATGCACAATTTTTTCTCCAGCTTTTCAGCTAAGGTAGTGACTAAAGGCATTTATTTATTTTATTTTTCGTTGCACATTTTTCGAAAAATAATAATTTATTTTGATTAAATAATTTTTTTCATTTAATTAATTCAAAATTCGGAATTAATTCCCACGTTTTTTTAAGATATCCGATTTTAAAAAAACTTCTTAATCGTGATATTTTGTAAAAAATAAAATATCTAAAGTTTTTTATTTAATTAATTAATTAATTAATTAAAAAAATTTTATTTTATTTTTCATTACAAAATATTTTAATTAAAATCGAATATTTGAATTAATTAAATTAACAGGATAAATTAAACCAATAAATATTATCTATGCAATTAAAATATAAAAATAAATTAAATGCAAGATAAATATATCAATTTTATGATCCGACTGAAACTCTAAAAAGTTTTAGTCTCCTATTAAGATAAGCTTTCAGTATCCCTGTATAACTCAACCACTGTTAGCCAAAACAGTATCCTGCTGCTTCTTTGAAAAAAATACAAAACCGGCTTTCTTGGGATAACAATGCCAGTTGCGGTTTTGATTGGATTGGGAGACTGCCGAAAATTGCCTTAAGCATGGATGCTGGAATTAAAAGCTGTTTCGGAAATTGGGAAACCATTGTGTTTGGCGTTGGCTTCATTTTCTTAAAGAAAATATATATCCCAAACAGTCGCTGTACATGGAATCCAGAGGCTTGGTGATTCGGTTCTAGCTTTGGGAATAGCGCTTGGCTACTGTTTGCACTTTATGAATCAACACCTTTCATCCATGATCCCTATTGGAATTGCCGCCTGCTGGAGTGCTGATTGAAGTGCCACTGTTGTGGCGCTTTGGGCTAAACCGGAAAGCCACTTGCACCTGGTTTGGTGTTGTGCCGCCGTTTGGTGTTTGCTTCTTGCTCCAAAACCAGTGACTTCTTCGTTTTCCTTTTTTTTATTATTTAATAAAATAAAAAAATAAAAAAAAATTACAAAGCAATAAAAAAAAATTCGCAGCAAAAACTGCTGGAACTACGGCCGGTAGTCGCCGCCAACCACCGCCGTTTCTTCCATATATGTTCTTATTTTTCTTTCTAGTAAACTAGAAAAAAACCTTAAAGAACATAAAATTTTTACATCGAAACCTATGTCTCGTAAGCTCACATTCGTTCTAAAAATTAATTAACCTATCATAGTCAACCCCCGTGATTAAAAAATTAATTAAATCATCATCGACGCATTCAATCAAATATGAAAATAAATGATGATAATAAAACTGGGATTTAGAATGTCTGTAAAACAAAGTTAGCACAGTTCTAAATCTACCCGACCTCGATCCCAATAACTGTAAACAAAAAACAAAATGGCTTTGATACCAATTTATTGGAGGCAATACTGCTAAGATCATTGTTTTTGTAAAATAATTTTTGGTAAAAAATTAACTGCACGGGTAAATGTCGAAATGGGCTCCAGATAAAAATTTTAACGTCGAACGATAAAAAATAAACCCGTGAAACCAAAGTTAATTTAGAAGAATACTACTTGTCGATCTAATATTCAACTACGACTTGATTCCGAGTTGAAACTCTAGTCAGATCTTTTACTCTGTTCCCTTATACGATCCTCGAACGTAGTGTGGACTACCATCCTCCGAGAACTTGTACCGGCAAAACTCCGATATATTTAAGTCTTTGAAAGACAAAAATATTATCTCAATGATAATGATAAATGGACTATCAATTCTATCAAATCTCAAACTGGTTCAGCCTGTCCGCGTATATATAGGGCTACAACAGGGATATAGAGAGTAATTATGGGTAAGACGTCCAGTGGAACACAAACACCTACCTGTGGTTTCTGTAATTAAAGAAAGATGCATAGCGGTATCTGCAATTATAAAAAATCAGCAGCGATTTCTGTAATTTTCATAAAATACTGAATTACAGTTCACACCACTAAAGAACTATAATTGCACTCTGACCCATAATCTCAAGAACTTCTTGCATTGAGCTCCTGTTATTAAATACTTACCATTTCTCTCCACATTAAGATTTTCGATACCCGCCAATTAAATTTAATTACTAACAATTTAATTTAATCGGCATCTTGATATTTCTTAAGCCTTTTCGCTTAGCTTATTTGACCACCGGATAATCAAATCCACCTTTAGGGTTTGGCCCAATCAAAACTTATAAGCATCTTGAAGAGGGTATCGTCAATCTCGATCTTTCAGGACGTAGATTCCGTCAATAATTAATATTTTTCATATAAATAATACCGCTATCCAATACACCGGGAATATAGACCCATATAAAATCGCACCATCTAATAAATCAAAACAACAAATATTAAATATATGCAAATTAATAATTATTTCAGGCTTAAGAGGATAAGCAATATTCATAATAACTTTAGGGTCTGAATTAATTTATATAACCAGTAGTCAGTACTAAATTAATTACCCAAAATATCCGGTTCAATATACACAAAGTGTATTAGCACAGAGAGTCGAAACAATAGACGACGCTATTATTTGTTTATCGTAACCAAAACAGGCCTACTAAAATTCTGTACCACAGTCGTACCGATGGTATGCCCATTTCCATCTAAACTGTGAACATAAAACCTATATTTTGTAAGAACTTAAAATTTGGTCTTCTGTGTGTATGCTGTACTCTACACACGAGATTAAATACTATACAGAATATCGGACATCCATGAATAAAAAAAAAATGATATACATACATTGCTCATAAAGATTCTCATAAAATAAAAAATTAATGTCACGCCCCGAAACGCAGGGTCACGTGAAAAACCACTAAACACCAGTTTTATAGAAAATAGGTTTTCATACATTCAAATTCATATGCTGAAATCACAAGAAAACCCAATATGCATCTCTCATAAGCAGTAAACATCCTGTATAACATGCATAAGTATATCGCCCCATGGCGTACAAAACTGCCTTTAGGAATAGGCATACCAACAAGAAGGAAAACTATAAAAGTCTTTCGCCACCACGAGCATCACCAGAGCTACTCAAGGTCATCATCCAAAGCATCACCTGAAAATAGTTTTACAGAAAAGTCCCACCCGTGGGCCGAAACCCAATAGAAACAGACTATAAAGCTGTAAAGGAGATAATATGCAATTACAGGGTGGGAGCGAACTCAACCATAAACCCCAAATGGTTTTATTATCATAAAATCCTGTTTCCATCCATAAACCCATGAATTTGCAAATAATGCAAGTAAACCATCATAGTTGAGGAAAAACAGCAATCAAAACATTGTTCCCTCACAGAATGTACCATCGCGGAATAAGAAGAGTAAGATCCTATGTACCAATTCCATCACTAAGGAAAAGAAGTCACAACTATAGACTCTTGTCCATTACTTAATCCTAAACCACTGAAGGCCTGTTAGGTAATGACAAGTTCTATACAAAGTACCACGACGAAATGCTAACTTTACGGGCGACAACCTGAGGGAAAAGAGCACCCAAACCGACCTTCTTTACAGGAACTATCCCAAAGGATAACAAACGTACCTACACTGCGCACGTTTCTAGACTTTCGCCGAGGGCAACTCGTGCCAAATACACGTCATCCCGGTACATCTAGATAATTTTTAAAAAATAGAATCGTAGCTCAACTACAAAAATATTTTCTCAAAATAATACATTATACATGTATAAAGATCCATCCATCAACATGGAGATCAAACAAAATATTTTCAAAATATTTTATCGCGTTTTCCACAAAATGTTTTAAAACCTGAGACTCGACCCCGAAGGCGAGCTCCAAACGTCCAAAACATAAAATGTTGAGATTTCAATCAAAATCCTCCATTTTTCAACAAAAACTACCATTTTCAAGAAAACCCTTTGAAAATAGTAAAATCACATGTCATAAGATGTACTAAATCAAGAAAAGCGAAAAATATACTTTTTACCCGAAAAATTAAAATTTAAACATAGATATGACATTTCATACATTTTCTATCGGTGAAAAGGCATATAATTACATATAATAACCTAATACAGCAGTAGAGTCTAGAATCCTACCTCGTTGGGTCAAAACCCAATGCCTAAAAAATTGGGTCTCGTCGAAACGAGAATCTGACCGGATGAGCGCGAAGCTAGCAGCGTGAATAGCAGGGATCCACAAGCTGAACGTCAAAAACTAGGCTCGGGCGGGTCAAAAATGTAGAGAGAAGGCAGAGGAAATGAAGAAAGAAGCTTTTCTCCAAACATTCCAGGGGCTGGAATACATATAGGCACGCAAAAAACACTGTTCAGTCGACTGAAATGCCTCAAAAAATGAAAACGGCCTCAGTTCAGTCGACCGAACCCTTGAGTTCAGTCAACCGAACTCAAGAAAAGTGGTTCAGTCGACTGGGCCAAGCCCTCTAGTCGGCCGAACCCAAGGTTCTAAACCTACTGGTTTCCACTTCAGTTGACTGAACTCACCAGTTCAGTTAACTGAACCTGCTTGGTCCAACATGCTGTTTTGAGTCTTGGTTTTGTGTTCTAAGGCCAACCCAACAAGCCTAAACAAGGTCCGAGAAAACATAAAATACATCTACATGTTGTTCCACAACTCTAAAACATAAACCATGCATCGATAATATATAACATGAAGGAAAAACACGTCAACATTTATATATATCAAAATTAACAAGGTTTGGGGTCTCACAATTAATTTTATTAAAATAAAAAATTTAAATACTAAAAACATAGTTTTAAGTATACCAACCCTAATAGTACCATTCTTGATACTTTTAAGAAACATGTTGATCTAAAGCATATCCAAATTTGAGCTTAGTACAACCTGACTTGATACCCAAAAATTGAGACCAACAAAGACCTTTTTTCTGTAAATTTTCTATCTAGTGCTGAACCATTTTTACTTGTGAGAATTAAATCACCTAGTTGCTTTAGGATTTGGCCTTAGTTTTCAACATAAAAATTATAGAGAATATTTTATCTAAATTGTCACAAAAAACTAGAACATAACTCCAAGTATAAGTATCTCAAAATGCTGCTGTACTCTTTAAATTGATGATTGAAATTTGGCTAGTGAGTTATTAAGTGTATGATGCCATTGTTGTGTGACTTGAATTATATGCTTTAATTAATTTGAATTGGGTGAAAAAATAATTTAGTGTGATTATATGATGATTAGTAACCATGCTATGAAATTAGAATCATGTTTTGAGAATTGTATCTTATGCTTCAAATGGTTGTATCTAGTGCTTTAAAGACTTGTACCTTGTGTTATGCCATGCTTTAGTCAAATACAATACTATATGCAGTTGTACTTTGATATGCATGTTGTGCCACCATGGGCATTATCATAATTACATTCATAGCACATTGGAGTCCATCTTATATATACCATTGTGGGTTGGAAATATTAGAGTTACCATTTCTTTGTTTCTAAGTCTAAGGCGTCCCTGGTTACCGATTTTATAAAATATTTTGGAATATATTCCTTGTGTACACCCTAGGTATGCCCCCGATGTATGAAATTAGAATCATGTGAGCATCTCGAATCTTAAAGTAGGTTAATATGGATATTTGTGATTTGGTTTATGCGCATTGATTATTATTTTTTCTGGTCCGGAGAAGGTGACTCACTGCCACACTGTTGCCATTAAGTAAAGCATCTGTGGAATAAAGCCCAGCGATGCATTTACTATTCGCAATGAGGCATGAGGATAGGTTTAATGATCAAGTGCCCATAAGTCTACTCTTGTAATTTCCGGTGCAGAATTCATGTTCTGATCTTGATACATCTTAGGTTGGGCATTCACATTGCATCACATTTATCATTGCATCCCGTACATGATTAGTTGTTTTTTTACATTACAAGTTTACCATGATATATATTTCAAAAATTGCCTGTCACCTCATCATATAAATGTTTTTAAGTGTTGTATGAATTATATTGTGGTGAATTTGTGCCGTGAGATTGGTTAGAGAGTTTGAGTGTTTTCTTTTGGACCTTGGCCCATGGCATCCGTGCCACATGCGTGGAGGAAGAAGTTTTTGAAGCAGAGATCCCAAACAAAGAAGGGTACAACATTCAGGGTGAGTTCCTAGAGCAGGCAGACCACAATAAAGCTTAGATGAAGATTTATGTCATCTTTTGCTTCTCTTTGTCTAGTTTCTGAGCGATCATTGTAATTTTGAAACTTCTTTGTGAAATCATAACGCTTATGTATATTTTGGCTGGTGTTGAACCTTAATGATGTAATATTATAATGCATATCTATTTATAATGAATGGCTAGAATATCCTTTTATTTATACTTATATTTGTCCTGGCGTGCCCAAAAATCGGGGTGTTATAATTCAGTTTTAGTGTTCTTCATAAAAGTTGTAGAGAATATTTTTATCTAAATTATAACAAAAAACCAGAACCTAAGACTAAGTTTAAGTACCTCAAAAGGCTGCTGTAGTTTACGAAGTAGTGGTTGGATGTTTGCTAGTGTATGGTGAAGCATGCTCTTGTTGTGTGACATGATTTGCATGTTTTATTTAATTTAAATTAGGTGAATAATGATTTAATGTAAATATTTGATGAAAAATGACCATGCTATGAGATTATAACCATGTTTTCAAAGTTATACCCTATGCTTTAAATTATTTTACCTTGTACTTTACAGACTTGTACCTTGTACTTTGTTAGGTTATATATTTTTCCATGCTTAGTTTTATGCCATGCTTTTATTTGTTGTACTTCGAGACATATGTTGTACCACAGTGGGCATTGTCATTGTGGAGACCCGGTACGCTTTTCTTTTATGATTAATTATTTAATGTAATAAATTTACCATTAATTTGGGAAAAATGAAATAAATTAAATTGAATAGGAAAGGAGTTCTTCATTAAACTGTGTAGAGTCACCTCTATACTAATGGCTACCAGTCTAATATCGAAATGGCGCCTCACGAGGCTATACAAAAAACTCTTTCATATGTGAAGAAGATTTTATAGCATCATCATGGAATAGAGGAGGCGACGAGGAATGAGAGTTAGAAGTTTAGTATAAGTATTCAGAATTGTTTAACGCGTGACGAGTGATGAATTTTGGGAACAAAATTTCCTAACGAATGGAGGTTATGGAGACTCGGCACGTTTTTTTTTTATTTTTAATTATTTAATTTGGAAAAAATGAAATAAATTAATGTAAGAATAGTTAATGGGGATGTCTCTAGAATATTCTAGAGTATTTGACACAGAGAGAAAAGAATAAAACAAAAAAAGGATGAAAACCCCAACAAAATAGCCCAGCCCCACGCACACCCCTCAACCGTGGCGCCCCATCTTCTTCTTCTCTTCCCTTGTTCGGTTAACCTTAGTTGCCATGGGAGGGATCTCAAGCTCCCAACTGTGTGTGTGTGTGTGTGTGTGTGTGTGTGTGTGTGTGTGTGTCAAGAAAAGAAAAGAAAAGAAAAGAAAAGAAACAAAGATAAAGAATAAAGCAAGCAAAACACCTAACCCGTGCGTGTCCCTCCCCTCCTCGTCACTAACCTCTTCTTCAGTTTTCCTCTCTCCCGCCATGGTTGATCCCACTCAAGCTCAAAACCTCCCTCCTCACTGGAAATTGATGTTCTTCCATAGCAAATCAGGCGTTACTAACAAAGACACGAACATCACACAACACAAGCTCCACGTTGGGTCATCTTAGAGTCGAAAAGCAAGCTGGCCGAACCTACAGTTTGCAAGTTTTGGCAAAATTTCAACCATTAAAGCTTCTTGAGGTAGGATTCAGACTAACCTTAGTGCTTTGTGTTGATTTGGGTTGAATACGAGTGAACATGTATTAACCTTAGGAGTTTAAACTATAAATTGAGAATATAACCAAATTTATGGGTTTATTGGGTTTAGTCTCAGATGAACCTCCTGCTAAGACAAATTTTAGAGTTGTGTGATGAAATTAAAGAAGGTGACTTAATTGCTTGTGGATGAGGGAATCAACATTTTAAATCCCACTAAAAGAGAATTCACTACGAAGTTTAATTAATCTAGATATTACATTAGAAGCGTAGCTCGACCTGTTGAACCTTAAACTTTGAGAATTTGAGTTAAAAACATGGTTAGATCACAAATTTTGGAATGATTGTGTTAGATTCCTATGAATCCCATGAACCATAGGTTTATTGATTGAGATATGAAAATTTTACTAACTTCTTAAATAAGTTAACTTGTGCACATGAGATTTGGATTTCAATAAGAAATTGGGACAAATAAGAGTTTAAAATAGAGATAAAAAATTAGAAGTGGTAATTAGAGTTATGAATTGGTCCATAAGACACTAGCTTTGTGAATACTTAAATGTAAGATTGTGATTGTAGAGATGGGAATTACAGTTAAATAACGAGAATTTAGTGGAGTATTAAACCCTAACCTTAAATTGAGATATTTGATTTAATTCAAGTGACAGAAAGGGGATTGGATATGGAATAGATGAACCACGAGTTGAGTTCTCGCTATGTATATATATACATATAACCTAATTAACTAGGAGTTTTAGAGAATGGTAAGAGTCTCATAACTAATTGAATTGCAAATTGTAAGTTGAATCGAGAGGTCAATTGATAAAAGTGGGCATTGTGAGTGAATCAAATTTAAAAACTATAATCAAATGTATACTCAAATTTTGGAAGGGACTACTACTTACATGATACGTATTTTGGTTTGTAACAATATAATAAATTGGTTCACACAATGGAATGAATTTAAATGGTAGAGGGAATTATATAAAACCTATGTTGCACTTTATAGGTTGGAAAGGTGTAATGAAAGAGGTAATCAACTTGAATAGTAAAGCACTATTGGGGCTTGGTAAAGTGTAGACTTGAAATTAATGAATCCAATAGATGATGAAATATAAGAATCTTAGAATGAGAAAGTGGCTTATGAAAGTTTGATTGAGATCAAAATAGTGAATTAGAAGGTGAAAGAATGTGTTAAGATAAAGTCTGTGAAATGAGAATGTATGCATGGGACAGATTGCGGTAAATTTATTGAACCTATACTTTTGATAACTCAAATTATTTATATGAAACTGGTTTATGATTCCTATGGGATGATTATTGATGAATGAAACTACGTAATTAAAAAGGGAGTACTATAACTTGCTCACACGAAGATTTAATTTGTGACTTAAGTAAGAAATTTGACTAGTTGTGGAAGTTATAATTTATTCACGGGTTAAATTTGTTTAACATATAAGTTTAAATCTTGTAATTTAATGAACGGTAAGTTTTCGATGAATTCCTAATATAAAGGAAATGATATAAAACTTGATTTGGGGTTGATGATAAGGAATCTAAAATAGAATGATGTAACAATTGTGAATGAGGAGGAAAATGATATGATTGTGAGAATTGAATTAGGGAGATGGACTCCCAGTTGATTAATGAATATTAGTATGATTAATAAATTATTGAACTAAGGATTGTGGATGAGATTAAGTTGGGCTTGATTAGCTCCACGGTGAAAAATTGGAAACTTGCAAGATAGGTGCCGTGTGCCCTCAGGTTAGCCCCCATAAAATGGACGTGATTGTGTTGTGGTGAATTATAGAACTATCTATTACCCAACGGTTTCGCATAGCCTATTGGGGAAATAGGGAGGGATTTCTATAAGCTTTACCCAATGTCGGTTCATTATTTTGATTAATAAAATGAAAATGAAAATGTGGATAAAGAACTAAAAAATATGAAAGAAAGTAATGGTTCTATAAAGGATAAAAAGCAAATTAATAGTTAGGTAACCGGTCGAGAGAAAAAAAAAGATAAGTGCAAGAACTAAAGAATGATAAAGAGAAAGCGTAACTAATGTCATGAAAAGACAAGAAAAGGAAGAAATGTAAGTTTACGTGAATGAATAAGAATGGAGTTATGAGTTTAGTAAAAATGAAAGATGGAATGATTAAAGATAAGTTAAGAGGAAAGTCTCAAATTTTGAGAGTCATGAAATTAAAATGACTCGGTATTATCTTTAAAGTTTACAACAAATGAGAATGTGTGAGTTATGAAACAAGAATAGAAAAGAACAATTGAAGGTCATTGCACGATATTTTGCTCATCCACACTTCACAAGTCATGCACTACACTTTTCCTTAGTCTTTATCCTATGGGCTTCGGCTCAGGTTGTGTATGTCCCATTTTTTTTCAGGTTCTAAACAAAAGGGAAGACGTAGAGGGATTCTAAGGTTTTGAAGGATGAAGAACATGAATTTATTTATTTATTTTTATGAAGACATGCAATTATCTTTTGTATAGTGTAAAGAATTTGAAGATAGAGCTCATGTATACATGTTTTGATTAGATGCATCTGCTCCAAAGTTTTATATTGTATAACTTTAAGAATATAAGAATTTTTCTTTGGAAAAATGTAAATCTTATAAATTGTATGAAGGAGAGCTACAAAAAGTTGGAGAATGTTACTTATTTGATGATACTGAGTTGTGATTGTGAGTTGAAATTCAGGCTAAGCCTGAGTATAAACTGTTGTTTGATTCACAAGTTTTCAAAAAGTTTGGGATAGTCCGAAAAACAGAGGAAACTCTATTGAAAATTTTAAGAATCACACTTAGATTTTTTTTTCAAACTTTTAGGAGGTGACAATGTTTATACTAACTCAAATCCAAGATTTTTCTTTTAAATAAGTTTCAACCCTAAAGTGAAGTTTAAGAAGAGAAATTTCATTGCTTGTTTTAGAATTTTAGATAGCCATGTGGGGTTCACGTGCATCGGGTCGAGGGTGTCATAGTCATAGTTGCATTCATAGCATGTTGGAGTTTATCTTCTATATATTCAAACCGTTGTGGGATTGGGAATGATTAAGTCAACATTTATTTGGTTCTAAGTATAGGGCGTCCCTGGTTGCTAGTTTTATGAAATATTTTAAGATGTATTCCCTGTGAACACCCTGGGTGCATCCCTGATGTATGAAAATTGTTTATGATGAAAATTATTGGGCACCATGAGTTCGTCGCTAGCATTCTAATTTTGCAACTTAGACTTTGGGTTAACACTGGCGAAGGCATCACGGGTACTTAAGGTGGGATGAACTGGATATATATATTAATTGATCATTGGACATTGGTTGGCCGGAGGATGATAGCCCGTCCCCACGTCGTTTCTGTTGAGTAAAATAGCTGTGGCATGAAGCCCGGTGGCATGGTTACTATTCATAACGAGGTGCGATGATGGCTTTGGTGATCAATTGCCCAGAAAGTCTACTCTTATAATTCCCGACGTGGAATTCATATTTTTGTTTCTCCGAGTATGGTAAGGTTAGGCACTTGAAATGCATTCATTACATATTCTTTGCATAATTAGTCGCTCTCATATTTACTTGCTTAATCTTTTAAATTTGCATGTCTCCTTGATAATACATACTCTGTGTGTTGAATGAGATGCGTTTTGGTGGCTTTGTGCCGTGAGTTTAGTTAGAGAGTTTGGAGTATTTTGTTCTGGATTTTGGCTCATGGCTTCGTGCCACAAATGAGGAAGAAGAAGTCTTTGAAGAAGAGACCCCTTACAAGGAAGCATATACAGATCACGGTGAGTTCCCAGAGCAAACGGATCCTGACGATGCTTAGATAAAGAATCAAGTTATCTTTTTGTGTCCTTTTATTCAGTTTTCGAGCGTTCATTGTAATTTTTATAATTTTTATAATTTTCTTGTGAAACTGTAAGGCTTATATATATATTTTGCTAGCATTGAAATCTTAATGATGTAATATTATAATGCATATATACGAATGAATCGCTAGAATATTTCTTTATTTTATACTTATATATGTCCCGATGAGCCTGGAAGTTGGGGTGTCACAGCTTGGTATTAGAGCCTAGGTTTAGTGAACTTTTAGGCCTTGGGTTACAAGAGACAACGATTTTTGTAGCATAGAAGCTCTGTAGAGTGTCTATATTATTATTAATTTATGACTTATAATCTTAATAACTTAAAATCCTTACCTCAAGTTTTTCTTCCTAGTCTTCTTTTCTCTTAAGATGGCATCCGATGTAGAACCCGAGGGTGAGCCATGGTCATCAAAAGAATCTGAACACCCGGACCCAGAATAACTACTAGTAGAAGAGCAGGACCCTATAGACGCTATCCCATTGGCATGGATCTTCCCTGAAGACTAGAAGAGGCAAAGGAGGCGACCAAGATGAGGATGACGAAGAGGAAGAATAGATTGTTATTCTTTATGACCTACTAGAGGCATCACCACCCGATTCGAACGAGGATAAAGTCGTAGATGCAACTATCTACTGAAGCCATCAAGACTACCACTGAGATTATCACGCGGGAGAATGGGTATATACTAGAGTCTACCCCGAGAGAATGTGAAAATGGAGAAGACCCGAAACCTTTCCTCGCTTCATAGGTCCCTTGATAGTTTTAGAGAGGTGCGACGAGACCACATTCTGTCTGGATGTACCACTATGGTTCAAAGACCGGCTTAGGGACATATTAGATGCTAAATGGTTGCAAACCCAAAAATCAAGAGATAAGAGAGGAATCATCGACGCACACAACCTGGCCATCGACTTCAATAATCCAGAGACATAGGAGGAGATAACGGTGGAAATAACCTACAAAAATCGCAAGGGACTAGCTAGCATCTGGCGTGTTGAGGTGCATTGGCGCTATTATGGAATCTACAAGGCAACTTGGGAGTGTGAGATAGTCGTCCGACACTCTGACTCACATCTGTTCTAGATAGGTTTTTGTATATTAGGTGTTGTATCTTTTTCATTCCTTGGGTGTTGTATGTGTATCTTTTGTGAGCCTCTTAAGCCTTGTATTGAGTGTGTACCTGAGCTTGAATGATATGAAATATAAGTGTTTGTTATCAAAATCTCCACAAGTTATTCTATAATCTCAAGCTTAACTCCACAAGATCCTAAGACATAAAAACAATCAAGAATTAAAACAACCGTCAAAACCATAACACTCTGCTTCTCTTTTATTCTAGGATGGTTGGTAGATGACAAAACAACTAACTAGCTAAAGGACTCGTAGATGATGAAGCACCTGGATTAGCCCAACTTTTACAAGAGCTTGCCGCTAGCATTAACCGCCCCCATGTACGTGATTGAGCGTGGTTTTTATAGAAGCTAGGAAGGCAGCGAGCCTTAACGTTTCGAGGAGGCGTGGAACCGAGAGTAGCCGAGAAGTGGCTGAGAGCTGTCAATAAGTTATTTAACTCAATGGGAGTACAAGATGAAGCGGATCGGGTAGCTTTAGCAGCTCACTTGTTGGAGGGAGAAGTGGACCATTGGTTGTCTATAATCAATAATACTCAGGATGTGGAAACTTTAACCTGGATTAGTTTGAAGGGTTATTTTTGGAGAAGTATTTCCCAGCCCCCTTCTGTCGGGGATAGATCAAAGAATTCTTGGAACTTAAACAAGGATCTATGACGCTAACTCAATACGTTAATCGCTCCGAGGAATTGAGCTGCTTTGCTGTCGCAATCGTACCAGATGGAGAGTTGAAAGCCTAAAAGATTGAGTTAAATCTGGAACCATTTATTTGAGCGAGGGTCATTTTCTTACAGCTTTTGACATATATCCAGGTAGTTCGAGCTGCTTTACTGGTAGAGACTGATTTGATTGATTCAAGAAAGATCTAGAGTCAAAAGAAAAGAAACACCAGCTACGGAGGACCCGTGAGAAGCAACCGAGGGGTTGTTTTCAAGAAGCCATACCATCAAGATGATAGGCAAGGATGACCAAGGGATTTTTCCATGACTTCAACAATCTTTTTTTGAATATCACCAACTGGGACATAGGAAGTTTGAGTGTCTACGCCTAGCACAAAGGAATTTAAGTAACCAACCTCAGCAGTAAAGACAACCCCAAAACCAACCGCCAAGATACCCACTATCACACCCCAAACCTGGGTCACGTGAACTCGCACACATCATCTCACATTATCGACCCAAACATGAGAAAACTTTTAGAAAATAATGTTTTAGGCTCAAAATCTCTTAATATGCATTCAAAGAACCAGTAGGAAAAGGAACATTGATTTTGAAAAAATAAGATTTTCGGGACATAAAATAAATTTATAGTGGATAGGGAGTCTATCCGACCCAAAAGAAAGATTCGTTTTAATAAATTGAAGTCAAGCCCAAAAGTAACTTGACCTGCTCGAGCAACAAACTACCGCTCGAGCGGTCAACTGCTAGAGACCCCCTTACTATTTTAGCCTCACCCACCGCTCGAGCAGATACCCATCCTGCTCGAGCGCCCACCAACTAGAGAGTAATCTTGTAGTTTTCTACTTTGGGATCCAAACACCTAACTCCACCCATTATCAAACCCCCTTAAATTTTCATAAGGTTAAACCTACTTTAACTACCATTCAGAGCTAACACAACTTATTAGCTTTCATCTCAATGATAGATATTTAAATTAGGCTTTATAAAATATTCGACAAAGTTTTCTCTATCTAAAAATTTTCGACAGAGTTTTCTCTGTTTTTCGGACTATCCCAAATTACCTGTAACCTGTTAAATTCAAATCACAATTTATACTTAGGCTTAGCCTATATTTCAACTCCCAATCATAGTTTAAAACTACATAACGACTAATATTCTTATTTTCATTATTATTGCATTCATCTACATAAGAATTAAATCATATATGAGTTTCACTAGATTCGTATACTAATTACATTCATCTAAGATAATCTCATAATTTCCATAAAGTTTATCAATACAAGACTTTGAAACAAATACATGGAATTTAAACGTATATACATGATTTACATCTTTAAAATCAAAAGTAAAGATTTGCTCCTTTCTTTCTCAAAACATTCTTCAAGATCTCAACCTTTATTTACTCTTCTTTTTATGATCATCTGAACCTGTAAAACATTTATTCAACATACGTGAGCTGAAACTCGTAGGATAAAGACTAATAAGGATATGATGCATGATATATGAGGGGTGAAGTGTATGCAACGATACAACAAGAAGTTCTCATTTTTATCACAGATTTATAATTTCCACACACATCCAAATCTCAAATTTTCTTTGTTTCACCGTTGTTAAATCAACAACTGCACATTCATGATATCTTTGATTCTATTACCATTTAAAAGTTCACGCATGTCCTTCGTGAATCTTTAATTCTCTTCATTTAACTTCATCATTTCATTATTCACATCTTTCCCATTTCTTTTCATGAATTCATTACCGAACTGTCACCACAAAGCTTTATCTTTATTTAGTTATCGAATACTAACTCATGTCTTTTATCAACCCATTTATTTTCTTTCCAACTCATTAGTTCCTTATCCACATTTTCCATTTCATTAATCCAGTATCGAACCGACGTCGGGTACAGCTGATAGAAACCCCTCCATATTCCCTCAGCAGGCTATGCGAAGCCATTGGGTAATAAAGAGTTCTATAACTCACCATGATAACCAACACGTCCAGTTTACGGGTCTTACCCGAGGGAACCTGGCACCTATCCAATTTAAGAGACCCGTCCGAGGGAACCGGTACCCACCTCCAGTTTACGGGGGACTAACCCAAGGGAACCTGGCACCCATCTTATGCAACTTTTTTGTCTTTCACTGCGGAGCTACTCAAGCCCAACTTATTCATGTACCAAACCATTTCGGTTTCCCGAAGGAACACTCGGGAGGCAACTCGTACCAAATCATACCAAACCATTTTGGTTTCCTGAAGGAACACTCGGGAGGCAACCCGATACCAAATCATTTTAATTTTCATCAACAATTTGGGAGTCCAACCACAACCCAATTTTTCTCCTAACACAATTTCACAAATATGTATTCTCATATCATGTTCTTTATTTGTTATATTATCCCATTACTTCAATTCAATCTCATATGTCTCAAACCATATTTCACATTTATCGATCAAAGGCTTCATTATTAATTCATTCTCATATCATTCCATAAGTACTCACCATTTTTCATAGCTATACCACGTATTAATCTCTAATTGAGTTCACAAGTCATACACATTTATTTCATTTCCTGTGATGCCCCGTCCTCCGGGTACGTTGGGATATATGTAAATATAAATAAAGGCATATTCTAGCCATTCATTCATATTTACATATCAAAAATACTACATCATTAGAGTTCTGAACTGTTCAAAAGTACATAGCGATTATAGTTTCACCAAAAAATTTTAAAAATTACAATAGGCACGAGGAAACTGAATAAAAGAACAAAAAGCAAAGATTCAAATCTTCAGCAAGCATAGTCGGGGTCCGTTGGCTCCTGCTATTCATCTTGCTCTTCTATTCTGTCTTCTTCTTTGGGGCTGGCTTCCTCAAAGAACTCCATAACCTCACATGTGGCACAGATGCCATGAACCAAAGCCCAGAAGAAGACACTCTAAACCTTCTAACTATTCTCATGGAAAAATATTCCACAATGCAAACCAAGTAACACTTAGGCACGCTTCAAAGTCAAGAAGATAGACAAATTTAAGACAGCATAGCAGATAAGTTAATAAACATGTGTATGAGAAGCCATGTATGCAATGAAAATGCATTTGCCTAACCCAATAATAAAAAAACCAATCGAATTTCAAGTGGCACCATTACGTTCCTGTACATTAGGTTCCCGTACCTCAGTGTTCCCGATCACGCAGCGTATAGCAGGCGTTCAGCTCAAGACGTGATAAGGCTTAGGACGAACATGGCCCAAAGTCATTCATACCAAACACAATAATCCAAATGGCACCGTTATGTTCCTGTATGTTAGGTTCCCGTACATCAGCATTCTCGATCATGCAACGTAAAGCAGGCGTTCGGCGCAAGGCGTGATATGGCTCAGGACGTAACACGGCTCAGGACGTACGTGGTCCAAAGTTAACATATCTAATATCATAGTTCAAATGGCACCATTATGTTCCCGTACGTTAGGTTCCCATACGTCAGCGTTCTCGATCACTACGGCATATAGTAGCAGTTCGGCTCAAGATGTGATACGGCTCAGGACGTGATCCGGCTCAGGACATATATAGCCCAAAGTCAATAAGCTAATACAATAATCTGAATGACAGCATTAAGTTTCCGTACATCAGGTTCCCGTATGTCAGTGTTCCCAATCACCATGGCTAATGGCGGTGGTTCGGCTCAAGACGTGATACAGCTCATGACGTAACACAGCCCAGGACGTATAAGGCCCACTGTCAACACCCCCATCAACTAGGACTCACTAATCCAGATTAAAAGGTCTACCTTCCCCCTTATCAACCATATCAAGATACAACTCAAAAATATATTGGTGGTAAGCCACAAGATGTCTTCAGTGCCACAATCACAATGCTCATGGTATAACAACTTATATTCTGAAGTACAACTAATAATGATATGATATGCAACTAAGCATGGAAAATTGTACAACCTAACATAGGATAAAGTACAAGTTTTTAAAGTATAGGGTACAACCATTAAAGCACTAAGTACAGGCACATGAAGCATAAATTATAATTCTTAAGACTTGATTCAAACTTTTTAGCATGGACTCTAATCATCAAATAAAACTCGGGTCTCACAACAAAAGGGTACTCAAATCACACAGCATCATTAGGGCCAAATATGAGTATTATGTTTAAGGGGTCGGCAGTGTTCTGGGGTGACTAGACTTGGAATCAACTTATGATTTTTAAATTCCATTTAGATAAATCTATTTTCTACAACTCTTATGTTCAACACTAAGGTCAAAACCTAAGGCAAATGGGTGAATAAAGCATTCTAAGTGAAAACGGTTCAACACTTTTCTCAAAATTTTACCAAAACTACGCCTTTGTTGGTCTCGGTTTTGGGGTATCAAATCAACTCCAAATGAGCCCATTTTTGGATATGTTCTAGTTTATCATGTCCCCTCAAGTTCCACATATAGTGCTAAGGGTAGTTATTTTGAACAATTTTGAGGTTTTGGCCATTTTATAAAATAGGTTCTGTTAGCCGCTAAAACTCAACAGAGCCGATTTTGGACAGAGGATTTGAATCAGCTTTAAGGGACCTTCTTGAGGTATCTAGATCTGATTTTGGGACATCAAGTAGTTCAAAATGTTAGATACAATGTCCATATAGACCACTTGTGGAATAGGTCACTAAAACTAGGGGTTTTTGGGCTATACAAACATATGTGACAAAAGTGTCCTTTAAGGGTTGAAACACAACAGAGAGCTTCAAAAGGGTTTTAACCTACCAAAACTTAATATTTTGTGCTCATGTTTGGTGAGTAGTTAGATATAAATGTTATCTACAATGTTTACGTTTTGGGCAAAGCTCGGATCTCATTGTAAACTAGGGGTTTTAAGTTGGTATTGTGGACTGGTCCAAAAACAACACACTTTGGTAGAATTGTAATATCACGATTTCTAGTTACTCAAATGAGTTGAAACCAACTTTGGATGAAAGATAACACAAACATATAAATATGGACATAAAGAACATGCTTAGATCAATTTTCAACGTGGATTTATGGAGTTCCAAAGTTCAGGGCCGAAACATTCAAGTTCTTAAAAATTAGGTCCTTATATGTTCATGTCCCATACTTATGATATGCCAAGGTTTTGTTCAATTTCTTTGCATGCTTGTGTTGTAGACATGAATATCAAGGTTCTTGAACACTTTTAAGTTATCAAACTCAAAAAGAACAACATACAACAACATCTCATATCAGAACACAACATCCCCTATTTCTCAACTCGATGCCTTTTTGGTTTGTTTTCAGTTCTTGACTTTTAAGGTGTTTAAAGAGATAAGTTGAGGGATATTTTGAGTTATATTAGACATAAGATTTAGAGATTCTACTTACTTGTTTAGAGGCTCAAAAGGTGGTAGGATGGAATGACTTAAGCTTTAAAAAAAACACTCCTTAATTTCCTTAGCTCCTTCTTTCCTCCCTTCTCTCTCAAACATCTATGAACACTCAAGAGCACTCAAAATCTGGTCTCCCTCTCTCCCTTGGATGAAAATCATAGAGGGAAGGAGTGGTGTTTGGCTTGGTTTATATAGGAAGGGCAAAGGAACAAAATCATTGCATTTAAGTCCTTTTTTTCCTTCTCATCACATGGGTGACTTGACATGGTGCAAGTTTTGAGGGAGATATATCAGATTTGGGGTAAGGAATACAGCTAAGGATCAGTTTTGGGGACAAAATATCTTATCTCAATCAATCATGGGGTTTTACCTAGGTTCGCATGCCCCTTTGTGCAAGAAAATGCTTTAAAACTTAATTTGATGTGTCTTTTTGGTGTCTTTTCCTATTGAAACTTATTATTTTAGTATGTTTAAGATAAATTTTGTATTCCCATGTATTATCATAATTTTTATAGCAATTGATTAAATCAATGTAGTTTTTTAAGTCAAATTAAACTAGTTTGACAAAATATCACTTTTTGACTTATTTTAGTGTGTATGAACTTCAATAATGATTTGTTTCCTTTTCTTAGCCTATAATATCATATTATTATGTATATTACTTGTCCAACAAATGTTGGATCATCATAATACTTGATTTGATACATTTCTCATGTTTTTAAGCTTAAAAGAAAATATAAAGTTACTTTTTGGAACAACTTCCTAGGTGGTCGGCCATTAAGAAGTATTTTTTTATTTTTGATGTTATTTTGTCTTTTGTTACTTAATTGTACTTAACTATCTAATTTAGGGTGTCCATGTGTTAAAATTTTAATTTTTAAGACTTTTTGCGGTAGTAGGGGTAAAATGATCATTTTACCCTATTTAAGTGAATGTTTTAATTTTTAATCTTATATTTCATGTTATTTACTTAATTTAGATTGTTAGGAGACTCTCTGGGTGTTATGGTTTTGTTACTTGAGTTTTGGACATTTTTAAAATTTTTGGATGGAACTTAGGATTTTCAAGTCGAGTTAGGGTTTCGAACCTCTTTCGTACTCTATGCCTCATGGGCTATCCATCACTAATACTAGGATCTGAGCAGGGTTGTTACAAACTACCCCCTGAAACAAATTTCATCCCTAAAAATTCGTCCTCGTACTTCTTCGGTGAAAGGTTCGGGATGGTTTACTAGCATTGTGCCTTCTCGTCTTTAAGTTGGCTTTCTCACTATCGTGGTGCTATCCCAAAGATTCTATTAACAGAATCGCTTTTCTTTCAGACCACCTTGCTTGGGATCTCAAGTAATCTTTCCTTGAAGTTACGTCCTCGTATTCAGATACAACTCGTGGAATCTCGATGGTTAACAGGGCATTAATATCAGCGAGCAGGTAAGCTGATCTTCCATTGAAGTTACTTGACCTTCATACCTTCGCGTTACTCGATGTCAGGGTTTCACGTCGTTCCCCTTGAATCCGTACAATAGTGCCATTTTCTACCCGTGATCATTTATTCTTCTATAAACAATTGATGATAGCGTGATGTCCAGAGACGTAATCCATTCGCTTGTTAGTTGTTTGGTCTTTTACCTGCCATTTAGAATAGGTGTGGAAAAACCATTGGACTTTGACCGCATAGTCCCTCGTTACTTTAAAGTTCCATAGCATTTCTAATGTACTTTCCCATGCCACACTCCTGCGGGTCCCACAGGAGCATAAAGTACAAGTCTTTAAATCACAGGGTACAACCATTAAAACACTAAGTACAGGCACATGCAGCATAAGTTATAATTCTCAAGACTTGATTCAAACTTTATAGCACGGACTCTGATCATCATATAAAACTCGGGTCTCACAACAAAAGAGTACTCAAATCACACTTAGCATCTTAAGGGCCAAATTCGAGTATTTATTTTAGGGGTCGACAGGGTTCTGGGGCATCTAGACTTGGAATCAAGTTATGATTTTTAATCACCATTTAAGTAAAAATATTTTTTACAACTCTTATGTTTAACACTAAGGCCAAAACATAAGGAAAATGGCTGAATAAAGCATTCTAAGTGAAAACGGTTCAGTACTTTCCTCAAAATTTTACCAAAACTACACCTCTGTTCGTCTTGATTTTAGAGCATCAAATCAACTGCAAATGAGTCCATTTTTGGATATGTTATAATTTAACATGTCCCTTCAAGTTCCACGTTTAGTGCTAAGGGTATTTATTTGGAACAAGTTTTAGGTTTTGACCATTTTATAAAATTGGCTATGTCAGCTGCCAAAACTCAGCAGAGCCAATTTTTTGACAGAGGGTTTAAAAAGGTTTTGAGGGACCTTCCCGATGTATCTAGGTCTGATTTTTGGACAGAAAGTGGTTAAAGATGTTAGCTACAATAATCATGCAGACCACTTTTGGAATAGGTCTTTGGCTATACAAACATATGTGACAGAAGTGTCCTTTTAGGGCTAAAACACAACAAAGAGTTTCAAAGGGGTTTTGACCTATCAAAACTCAATATTTTGTGCTCGTGTTTGGTGGGTAGTTATATATACATGTTATCCACAACTTTTTATTTTTGCAATTTGTTTCTGGTTCTTGATTTTTAAGGTGTTTAAAGAGATGAGTTGAGGCATATTTTGAGTTATATTAGATATAAAATTTAGAGATTTTACTTACTTATTTAGGGGCTCAAAAGGTGGAAGGATGGAAAGACCTAGCTTTAAGAAAAATACTCCTTGATTTCCTTGGCTCTTTCTTCTTTCTCTCCTTCTTTCCTCCCTTCTCTCTCAAACTTCTATGAACACTCAACATCACTCACAATTTGGTCTCTGTCACTCCCTTGGACGAAATTCATAGAGGGAAGGAGTGGTGCTTGGCTTGGTTTATATAGGAAGGGCTAGGGAACAAAATCATTGCATTTAACTCATTTTTTCCTTCTCATCACATGGGTGACTTGACATGGTGTAAGTTTTGAGGGAGATATATCATATTTGGGGTAGGAAATACAGCTAAGGGTCAGTGTGGGGGACAAAAAATCTTATCTCAATCAATTATTGGATTTTACCTAGATTTGCCTGCCCTTTTGTGCAAAAAATATTTTAAAAGTTAATTTGATGTGTCTTTTTGGTGTCTTTTCTAATTGAAACTTATTATTTTAGTATGTTTATGATAAATTTAGTATTCCAATGAATTATCATAGTTTTTACAGCAATTGATTAAATCGATGTGGTCTTTTAAGTCAAATTAAATTAGTTTGACAAAATATGATTTTTTGACTTATTTTAGTGTGTATGAACTTCTAGTGTTGGATCATCATAATACTTGATTTGATACATTTCTCATCTTTTTAAGCTTAAAAGAAAACGAAAAGTTACATTTTGGCACAACTTCCTAAGAGGTCGGCCATTAAGGAGTATTTTTTTATTTTTGATGTTATTTTGTCTTTTGTTACTTAATTGTACTTAAATATCTAATTTAGGGTATCTATGTGTTAAAATTTTGATTTTTAAGATTTTTTGCGGTAGTAGGGGTAAAATGGTCATTTTACCCTATTTATGTGAATGTTCTAATTTTTAATCTTATATTTCATGTTATTTACTTAATTTAGATTGTTAGGAGACTCTCTGAGTGTTAAGATTTTGTTACCTGACTTTTGGACCTTTTTAGGATTTTTGGATGGAACTTAGGATTTTCAAGTCAAGTTAGGGTTTCGAACCTCTTTCGTACTCTATGCCTCATAGGCTATCCATCACTAATACTAGGATCCGAGCAGGGTTGTTACAAACTATCCCCCTCAAACAAATTTCATCCCTAAAAATTTGTCCCGGTACTTCTT